>JAJOOH010014648.1:0-21595 GCA_029582605.1 Solanum gracilifrons | reverse complement strand
GACCTCTCGGAGGTATTATACAAGCCCTTAGCAATCGTCATAGCATTTATAATAGAAAAATAGCGGAAAAATTAAAACTTTTTTCATAATATAACACAAGACTTAAAAGTCACCTCATTTAAACCTTTAATACAAAATTGGAGTACTACGTGTCAAAGTAGCCATCTTAAAAAACAACTACAACACAAGAGGGACACAACCCTTACAATACAAAAGAAACTACTATCTAGTACATTGAACTTAAGGAAACTCTTTCACATTAAGGTCCTTAAATCTTTAAGGACACACCCGAACTTGGGAATAATAAGCCAAGCTCATCACTTCTAGGAAAATCCCTTTAGCCACCATCACCTACACTTGGTGTAAAAAGATAAAGAAGAATGGTGTTAGTACAAGAATGCACTAAGTATGATAACCATGCAAAACATACTTTTAAAAGGAACATTTAGTCGGAAACGATGCATCATGCCTTTTTAGAGAAACTTCCAGAACATTTAGTACAATAGGAACAATATAAACCACATACATCATCTTACACATGGAAACCATTCATAATAGCACATAGAGCTACTTATAACATTTTGGGCACATTCAATGCATACAATACATTACCTTCCTCTTTATCTTAACTTCTTTCCGCAAGCACGCCTTAGGGAATACTTGGTGCAATGTATCACCTTAACGTTACCAAGGGTGAACTTAAGTATTGCATTCATCAATCCAACAACATATATTCATAGAGTCATAAGCACACCATAAGACATAGTCTTCACATAGTAACCATCACCTAAGACAACCCCCAAGTCACACTAGTGCAATGTGCAAGTAGCCTCCCATAGTACTACTCACACCAAGTGTTCCTAGGAAGCCACCATAGACTAGGCATATCATATTCAACAAGTCATAACATCTTCATTTATCATTAGACATAAGACCAACATACTTCATAACATCATATAAGGACTGATTCATTTACTACATCATTAGTCATAACCCATTTAGTTCATATCATATGTAAACCACCCTCACAACCCCTTCACAATCTCACTTGTACAATGTACACATGGAGTCCCATACCCCCACAAATACTAAGCAAACCCATTAAGAAGTGATAAGTGTAATTCACATGAATAATCATACTTCATGTCTTGACATAAGTAAAGTCAAATTTAACATGCTTTCATATTAACATACATAGACCATAGTCTTCATTACATAAATAGCCTAATCATAACCTCCCTTAGAGTCCACTTGTGCAATGCATAAGTAGGGTCCATAGTCCTACCTACAATAAGTTACTCTTCAAGATATCATGACTTGAGTTCATATTCTTATCTTAGTTCATTTCTTAACTTTCGGGACATATTGCCATAACCGACATAGACCATGTGAGCTACATGGAATCCGGAGTTCTACACCCATACCGAAAAGAGAGGGTACTACCTGCCAAGGTAGGATCTACATACATAATAGCTATCTAGTGGATCCACTATTTTAAGACCTCTTAGGGCACGTTGTTATGGAACAAGGACATTGCTACTAGAAACCTTGACTTGCTAGGCATGGAGGTTTCCATCTCATGAGACAAGATCTGTGTTGGGAACTCGGAGTTGCTAAACGTGAAGGTTCTCTTATCGGAAACCGAACTTGCTCAACGTGAAGCACCCACTCTCATTTTTCATGTTCACTCGGTGCTAAGCTCCAACTCTCTTTTTAAACATCTTTAAGCCTTTTTTAACATTAGTTCATAAAATAGGCTTTAGGGACTTAATCCCTCATATCATATAGCTCAAAGGTTTCTAAGATGAGAATGACCATTCATCATAGAACCTACATTATGTGAGAATGGCCTTTGACATAGTCATACCATATTCATAACATAGTCTAGTTTAGAGTACAATTGAGAAAACCTTTCAAGAGACTCACTTTCACAAGATTATCATAAACATTATTCATTCATGCATGTATGTGTGTGTACATATGTTAGAAAGCCTTTTACGTAAACACCTTTATGCAACACTGTTTCATACCTTGCTAATCATACACTTTGCATGCATAATAACATGTAAGGGTGCATATAAGAGTTAACCTTTCAATAGACACCATAACTCATAATATTCATAGCTATACATGTAGAGTATGTGTGTGCAGATTGGTCCTCATAGTGATATAATAGAAACAACATTGATATTGAGTGCACTTCCCTTCAAGGGATCACAACACATTCACAATGTCCCCAAAGCAAGAACAATTCACATATAAAGCCTTTAGGGATTCTAGACCTTACACCCACACTTCATCATAGGAGACAAGGACATATTCAACATTGAATAGGTACTCCGAACATGTATATGATCAAACATTCATATAGGGGTCATATAGGTAGGGGTCATTCCATAATAGTAATTAACATAATCAATCATGCTAGTATTGAAGATTTCATACATAACCTTCATAGCACAACTTCATAAACATATGCATCATAATCATCAATTCACTTCACATCTATTGCCTTCAAGGCCATGATCTCAACATGCACAAATAGACAAGAAGTAAACACTATTACCATAAGTGGACCAAACCACACAACATCAATTCTCATACTATCGACTACAAGTTAGGTCAACTTACCAATTCTCCAAGCCATGATCACCATGGATCAATCCTCAACAATTCATAATCAATTGACATAGATACCAATAGGAATCAACAATATAATTCAATAACATAAACATAATCTAAGTACAATTCTATAAACAAAGGGATCAACCCATAACTTTGCCCATAAGGCTGTAATTCCCAACTCATCAATATACCAAAAATTCAACATGAAGAAGTATAGATAATCATAGGAAACATCAATGCAATCTTTAAACATAATTTTACCAATAGAGATCATATTCACACAGACCCACATCATAGGACAATTTTCGAGAATTTGGGGATCATGGGTTCTCCAAGAATTCCTTTGAAAATTATCTTAAAAACCTTAATTCCACATTAATTCATCAATAGAATGATTTAGTAAATCATTTGACAAGGAACCCATGTTTAGATTGAAAATTGGGAATTTTGGTCTTTGAATCACTTTTAAAAATCTTTGATAGAACTCCTCCAATGAGAGGTTATTCAAGAATCAAGAGTTAACATACCTTAGTTATTGAAGACCCATGAATTTGAAGAGGAATTTCGTTGAAAACCCATCTTCTCGCTTGAGCTTCATCAAGGTCTTCAATAGATTTGTTGAGAGAACCTACTTTTCAGAGGGAGGGTCAATTAGAACAATAGGGTCTAATTCTAGGTTTTGGGGTTTTAACCAATTTAAAATAACTTAAAATAGGTAGAATAACCATTTATAACAATTCCCCAAAGTACCCAAACTACCCCTCACTTAGTTGTACCTTTTAAACAAGTCAAACTTGAGTTTTATTTTCGTAGATTTCTTAGGGAAACAAGTCCACGATGCGAAGGTGTTCCACGGAGTTTCTGGAGATTAAATTGCGAGATATTAGAGTGTGCGGTGTCTCCGCTATGCGGATCTACTTTTTGGCCATTGGTGGAGCAGGTCCACGATGCCGAGCCACTCCCTCCATGAACTACTTCAAGCTGCCTTGGCAGCTTATTTGGCCATGAGTTGGGGTTCTCCTCGGGAACCCTTAGGGTGGTCCGGGAAGTCGTACCCGATCTTTTTGACCCTAAAAACATTTATTAAGCCACTAGGGTCACCTCCACTGATTTTAGACTCCAAACAACACATAAAAACATGAACAACATTCTAGAACACACCAACACGTAAAAAACTAGTTTCTGAATGCCTTGGTCGTCCCTTGACGTTTGATTTCCGAACTCTTTAAAACTGACTAAAAAGGCTATTCTTCATTATTATAAAAATTTATTAATGCATAAAACCCATGTGAGGCTCTAGTTTATCCTACTTCATTTTGAGGGTTGTTACACCCTTACACATAACTATGCATGAAATATCTATGAATATGATAATGTTGTTATGTTGATTAAAAGGCCATTCTCATGAACACACTATGAACATGAGGTGAAAGGCTTACACACATAGTAATGATTTTAAGGTTGAAAGGTCATTCTCACCTAATGAATCTATGACCTATCATGATACCATGTTGGGTTTACTGCTAAGGCATTCTTTCATGAACATGAACTTAAGTAAAGACTTAACATGAATTTAAAGGGAAGTATACTTAGCATCGAGTGGGTATGAATATGAGATGGGTTCCTTCACATTAGTAGTCCAGGTTCCTAAGATAGTTATCTCATGAGATGGAAACCTTCATGTTAGTAGTCTAAGTTTCTAGTAGCAATCTCCCTATCCCATAACTATGTGCCCACATAGGTCTTTAGCTAGTGGATCCACCTAAAAGCTAATACATGTAGTTCTACCTTAGACAAGTAGGACATCTTCTTTCGGTGTGGGACATGACACCGGATTCCATGTAGCTCACATGGTCTATGTCGGCTAAGTCTATCTTTTCGTACATGACAAGAATAAAGAATATGAAAGGAACATAAACATGAACTATACTTATGACTCCTCAAGGAGATTCTACTTAGTGTAAGTGGGGGTATGTGACTTCAATTATGCATTGGACAAGTAGGCTTTGGCAAGGGGTTATAGTGTGGTATTCTCTTATGCTATGAAGACTTATGAATTATGCATGCATCATATGGATTGTTGCTAAGAGTAACTTTACTTGTTACAAGTTAATGAACATGAATGGTTCCCTTTTTATGAGTGTTGGCTATGGATAAGAACAAGTTATGAAATGTAGGATGTTTATGGCCTAAAAGTGATACTTAGCTTTAGATAGGATTATGGTATCTTGTCTATGCTTTGCACGAGTATCGCTTAGGGTTGCTTATGAGTTTGTTTGACTTGTGTATTTACACTATTGTGCATGATGACTCTTAAAAATGTTAAAGTGCATGGTTTCAACAAAATTATCCCTTTTTCATATTTTTAAGGATTTTTATGCATGGCTTCCATTCATAGTACATTTTTGTGCTAACCCATATTTTCTACATTTTTCTACAAGTGTAGGTCCCGGTTGTTGAAGTTGCTTCTCTTTGATTGAAAGCTTGGATTGATTCTCTCCTTGCTTTGGTGAGTCCTCGAGGATACGGCTTATTCATTTCTAGTTTCATAATTTCTTTCCCTTAGAGACAATGTTGTAAAGGGCTGTGATCCTTATTGAATTATTCATTGTATTAGATGGTTAATGAGACAATGTCTAGATTCCTACTTTTCATTTTAAGAAAAGACTTTTATTGTAAGAAGTTTTAATTCTGCATCATTTCTATTACTTATGTTTATAATATGCTAAGGACTTGTATGAGACCCCTTTGGGGTCAAGTACGCCGTGTTTCATCTAAGGGGTACCCCTGGTCGTGACAAACTTGGTAGTCAGAGCACAAGGTTTTGAATGATTCTAGGATGATGTATCATAAGCCACATCTAGTAGAGTCTTGTTTATGAGTGTGCAGCGCGCCACATTCATGAATGAGAGGCTATAAGATATTTAGGAAATTTCACTTCTTTCATTAGTCTTTAGTCATGCCTTAGAGTTGTAACTCTATGAAGTCCTTTTCCTAACCGTTCTCTTGTGTCTATAGGATATGAATACAAAAAAGGCAAACACAAGAAGGATGGAAGAGGACAATGTGAATGAGGGAGTTCCTCCCCAAGGTCCTTACGATGCTCAAGTTTCTCAAGCTCATATTGATGCGGGGGCTATGACAAATTTGGAAATAAGGTCGGCTCTCCAAGTATTGACCCAAGCCGTTACGGCATAAGTCAATTGGGATGCTAGGACTCATATGAACTCCAATGTGAGTATGAACGCTTCAAAGATAAGGAACTTTACTAGGATGAATTACCTTGTGTTCCATAGCTCCAAGGTCGAAGAAGACCCACAAGGGTTTATTGATAATATCTATAAGATGCTTGATACTATGGGAGTGTATCCACAAGAGAAGGCAGAACTAGCCGCCTACCAATTGAAAGATGTTGCTCAAGTTTGGTATGAGCACTGGAAGGGTGAGAGACCTATAGGAGTTGGCCCGGTTGATTGGGAATTGTTTAATTCAGTCTTTATTGATAGGTTCTTTCCCCTAGAGTTAAGGGAACGAAAGATGCAAGAGTTCATAAATCTTAGACAAGGGGGTTTGAGTATGAAAGAATATGCTCTTTAGTTCACCCAATTTTCTAAGTTTGCTCCAACCTTAGTGGAGGACTCTAGGGCTAAGATGAACAAATTTGGTATGAGGATATCCGACTTGGTAGTCAATGAATGTCATTCGACAATGCTTATCCCAAGTATGAATATTTCACGTCTTATGGTTCATGCCGAACAAATGGAGGAACAAAAGCTCAAGCACGTGAATAGGGAAGTGAAGAGTGCAAGGTCCGATGATGGAAATTAGTCCAAGGTTAAATTGGAGGGTCAAGGTAGACCAAGGTTCAAGAAGAGGTTCTCCAACCAAGGCTCCTCTAGTGTTCCAAGGGTCAACAAAGATAGGGTGTCTAACCCTAAGCCTAAAGGAGGAAATAGTGATGGGTCTTCTATGGTGAGGCCTACTTGTTCCAAGTGCGGTAAGAAACATGATGGTAAGTGCCTAGTTGGCACGGATGGTTTCTATAGCTGTGGGAAGAGCGGTAATATGATGAGAGGATTGTCCCATGCTAAAGGCTCAATGAAGAGAGGGCAAACAAGTCCCTCCTAGTGGTTCAAATTCCAATACTCCTAAGAAAAACCGCTTCTATTATCTTCAATCCCGAGGTGACCAAGAGATCTCCCCGGATGTTGTGACCAGTATGTTACAAATATTTTCTATTGATGTATATGAATTGTTAGACCTCGGTGCCACTTTGTCATTTGTTACACCTTTTGTGGCTATGATGTTTGAAATACTTCCCGATGTGTTAGAAGAACTTTTTTCGGTGTCTACCCCGATCGGTGACTCAATAATGGAAAAATGAGTCTATAGGATTTGTCCTATTTCTTTGTCTCATAAAGTTACCATGGTGGATTTAGTGAAGTTAGACATGTTAGACTTTGATGTGATTTTGGGTATGGATTGGTTGCATGCATGTTATGCCTCTATTTATTGTAGGACTGGGGTAGTAAAATTCCAATTTCCAAATGAGTCCATTTTAGAGTGGAAAGGGGGAAATTCTATCCCTAGAGGTCAATTCGTTTCTTGTATCAAAGCTAGGAAAATGATCTCCAAGGGGTGTATTTACCATATTGTTAGAGTTATGGATGTTGAATCTGAAACCCCTTCTCTAGAGTCAGTCCCCGTGGTGAATGAATTTCTGAAAGTCTTTCCCGATGACTTACCCGGCATTTCTCCCGAATGGGAAATAAATTTTGGCATTGATGTATTTCCGGATACGCAACCTATCTCCATTCCTCCTTATAAAATGGCTCTGGCCTAATTGAAAGTGTTGAAGGAGCAATGCAAGGATTTGGTAGAGAAAGGCTTTATTAAACCGAGTATCTCTCAATGGGGTGCTCCGGTATTGTTTGTTAGAGAAAAGGATGGGTCCCTTAGAATGTGTATTGATTACCGCCAATTGAATAAGGTGACTATAAAGAATAAGTGTCCCCTTCCTAGGATTGACGACTTGTTTGATCAACTTCAAGGGGCTAACTATTTCTCCAAAATAGATCTTCGTTCGGGTTACCATAAATTAAGGGTGAGAATTGTTGACATTCTCAAAACGGCCTTCCAAACAAAATATTTTCACTATGAGCTCCTAGTAATGTCCTTTAGACTAACAAATGCCCCGGTGGCATTCATGGATCTAATGAATAGGGTGTTTAGACACTACCTTGATATGTTTGTAATCGTATTTATCGATGATATTTTGATCTATTCAAGGAGTGAAAATGAACACATGAACCATTTGAGGATTGTATTTCAAGTTCTTAAAGACCACCAATTATATGTGAAGTTTAGTAAGTGTGATTTTTGTCTAAGGTCTGTAGCCTTCCTTGGTCATATTATCTCGAGTAAGGGTATTGAGGTAGATCCTAAGAAGACAGATGCGGTTAAGGGTTGGCCTAGACCTCTAACTCCTACAGATATTAGAATCTTTTTGGGTTTAGCCGGTTACTATAAGAGGTTTGTTGAGGGTTTTTCCTCCATTGCTTCTCCGTTGACGGCCTTGACTCAAAAGAAATCTAAGATTTTATGGTCGGAGGCTTATGAGAAAATCATCCAAGAGTTGAAAGATAGACTTACTTCTGCTCTGGTGTTGACTTTACCGGAGGGTACCGATGGCTTTGTTGTTTATTGTGATGCCTCTAGAGTGGGTTTGAGATGTGTGCTCATGCAACATGGTAAAGTGATTGCATATGCTTCGAGGCAACTCAAGATCCATGAAAAAAATTATCCAACCAACGGTCTCGAATTGGCGGCGGTAGTATTTGCCTTGAAAATATGGAGGCACTATCTATATGGGGTGCATGCTGATGGGTTCATTCATCACAAGAGTCTCCAATATGTGTTTACCCAAAAGGACTTGCATCTTCGACAAAGAAGGTGATTATAACTTTTGAATGATTATGACATGAATGTCCTTTACCACTCCGGCAAAGCCAATGCAGTTGTGGATGCCTTAAGTCGATTGTCCATGGGTACTGTGCCCCATGCAGAGGATGAGAATAAGGAATTAGTTCATGATGTACATAGGATGGCCCGGTTAGGTGTCCAACTAGTGGATTCAACCAAGGGTGGGGTCCATAATGGTTCCGAATCATCATTTGTAATGGACTTGAAGTCCAAGCAAGACCTTAATTCCATGCTAGGTTATTTGAAAGAATCGGTACTCAACAAGTCCGTTGAGGCATTCTCTAAAGGGGGAGATGGGGTGCTTAGGTACCAAGGTAGATTATGTGTTCTAGATGTTGATGACTTGAGAGAGCGAATTCTAGAAGAAGCTCATGGTTCACAGTATTCTATTCATTCGGGAGCCACCAAGATGTACCGTGATCTATGGGAAGTCTATTGGTGGAATGATATGAAGAAGGATATAGAGAGTTTTGTAGCCAAATGTCTGAATTGTCAATAAGTTAAAGCCGAGAATCAAAGGCCGGGAGGTTTTTCCCAAAATATAAATATTCCCACTTTGAAGTGGAAGGATGTGAATATGGATTTTATAGTGGGTTCGCCTCATACTCGAAGGCAACATGATTGTATTTGGGTCATTGTGGATATAATGACGAAATATGCCCACTTTATTCCCATCAAGGTTTCCTTTTCGGCAGAAGACTATGGCAAATTTTATATTAAGGAGATAGTGAAGTTTGATGGGTTTCATTTATCTATTATCTTGGATCAGGGCACTAAATTTACTTCACAATTTTGAAAGGCATTTCAGAAGGGGCTTGGTACTAAGGTCAAGCTTAGCACGACCTTTCACCCTCAGACGAATGATCAAGCGAATTCCACCATTCAAACCCTAGAGGATATGCTGAGGGCATGTATTATATATTTCGAAGGTAATTGGGACGACCATCTACCGTTGTTAGAGTTTGCCTACAACAATATTTACCACTCAAGTATTGATATGGCTAACTTTTGAACCATTGTGTGGTAGGAGGTGTAAATCTTCGGTTGGGTGGTTTGAAGTAGGTGAAATTGTTGTAATCGATCCCGAACTAGTTTATGAGGTCATCGAGAAGGTCTGACTCATTAGGGAGAGGTTGAGGACGGCCCAAAGTCAGCAAAAGTCTTATGCCGATGTTCGAAGGAGGGACCTAGAGTTTGAAGTTAATGATTGGGTCTATTTGAAAATCTCACCTATGAAGGGTGTGATGATGTTTGGCAAGACAGGGAAAATTATTCCCTGGTATGTAGGCCTATATCAAATCTTGAAGCGTGTTGGGAAAGTTGCCTATGAGTTAGACTTGCCAAATGAGTTGGCCCCGGTTCACCCAGTATTTCATGTTTCTATGCTTAAGAAGTGTATTGGTGATCTGGTTTCAATCATTCCTTTAGAGGGTTTGAGAGTTAATGAGAGGTTCAGAAACAAGGAAGTAGCTTCCGTAAAAGTAATAGGGAGAAATCATTTAGTTGAGTGTGCTACATGGGAGGCCGAGGCCGATATGAAGTCCTGATATTCTCATTTTTTTTGTTCTACTCCTATCCAAGCTTAAGGTAAGTAGTTCTCTTGAGTTTAGTGTTTTAGGAGTCATATGTGCCATGTGTGTTCCTCGTGATTTTTCCTTATGATATGCATGTTCTTGTGATAATTCATATTTAGCATAAATTGAGTTTTCATGATTTATATGTCCCTCATGTTGATTTGCATTTTAGTATGACGATTGCATATTTGACTTTATGAGATGATTTGATGAACATGCTTAGTTATGCTTTTGGATGAAATGACATATTGTCTCCATAATGTTGTGTTGAGCTTTCTTTGAGTTGGAGAAGGTAGTTCCTCCTACGATTATGTGAAATGGTGAGTTTTTGTTCATAATGGATTCTGAATGTAGCTTCCACTTCCTTGTGTTTCAATGTTTATGTTTTGAGACGGAGTTGATGTTTCCTCCTTTGCATTTGGCATTATCTTTTGGTATTGCATGTATGATGGGCTGCTAGTCTTGAGTCTTGGATCTGTAGGGTGTCTAGGTCGCCATTCGAGGACGAATGTTCCCAAGGGGGAGATAATGTAACACACCGGAAATGTGTATACTTAACTAGAGCTAAAATGAATGGGGTAAGAGTCTAGAGAGAGGGAAAGGGCCTAAATCACTTAAGAAAACTGAAGGAAAACATTTTTTTGTCTTGGACCACTCGGCTATGGGGCAGCAACATCGCCCAAGACATTTGGCGATTAGCTAAAGTGACCCTCCCTCGCCTAGTGGGCTTCCCCTTTGGCCTAGCTACTGGAATTTTAGGCGAGCTAGGTCAGGGATCGCTAACCCACTTGGCACATCGCCCAAAGGACCCCCACATAGCCCATGGGAAATACTCCATTATGGATCATTCTAGAAAATTTGGCAAGCCAAGGGTCCATTAGGCGTGTCGCCTAGTGCCCTTGGCGACCTAAGAGGGGGCATTAGGCGAGCTAAAGTGTGGCATAGGCTGATTTTTAATTCAAGCCTTAGGGTCTTTAGTTATTCTTCCAAAAATTGAACCCTCATTATTTTACTCTTTTCCCCGTAAGTATATAAGATTTTTAGACTCAAATTTCCTCCAATTAAGTCATTCTCATAGAATCAAAACAAAAATCCAAGAACTTCATCTTCTTCTCAATATTTCTCTATCTAAAACTCAAAGAAGAAGAAAGGTGGAATTGAATCTACGGTTTGGCAAATTCAAGGTTACTTCCTCAAATTTCTAGGAGATTCTTAATCAAGGTATGGTGGCTTTTCATCTATAGGTAGCTTTCACCCATAGAGTCCCTTCAAAACTCAATTTCAAAGCTTCCAATTTCCCCAAAACCTAGGGTTTTCAATCTAAGTCATGGGTTCTCTTTCAAAATGTTTTCAATTGTTGATTTATGGTTGAATATGGTGGATTATGGTTGAATTGATGATTAATTGTTGATTTATGATACAAAAAAAAAAAACCAAGAACCAATGAATCCCCCGTATTGCTAAATTGTGAATTCATGACGTGGGTTGATTGATTATAGAAGCATGTTAATTGATTATGTTTACATAGATTGAGTAATTGAATCATATATTGCCCTATATAATGTAGTAATTCTAGATGTTTGTGTTGACTATGATTCATAGCCTTGAAGGGAAAATTATGAGGGTTTGTACATGTTGATGATAATTGTGTATGAGCTTATGATTAACTTAGAAAGTGAAGATCCTATGACTATTATGTAATTTTGGTATTGTTGCAAGATCATTCTACCCATACCCTTACACATAACTATGCATGAAATGTCTATGAATATGATAATGTTGTAGTATTGATTGAAATTCTATTCTCATGAACACACTATGAACATGATGTGAAAGGTTTACTCATATAGTAATGATTATAAGGTTGAAAGGTCATTCTCACCTAATGAATCAATGAGCTATCATGATACCACGTTGTTTTGAGTGTTAAGGAATTCTTTCATGAACATGAACTTAAGTAAAGACTTAACATGAATTTAAAGGGGAAAGTATGCTTAGCACTGAGTGGATATGAATATGAGATGTGTTCCTTCACGTTAGTAGTCTGGGTTCCCACGATCGTTAGCTCATGAGATGGACACCTTCACGTTAGTAGTCCGGGTTTCTAGTAGCAATCTCACTAACCCATAACTATGTGCCCACATAGGTTTTTATCTAGTGGATCCACCTAAAAGCTAATACATGAAGTTCTACCATAGGCAAGTAAGACATCTCTTTTCGGTGTGGTGCATGACATCGGATTTGACGTAACTCACATGGTCTGTGTCGGTTAAGGCTATATTTCCCTACCTGACAAGAAGGAGAATATGACAAGAACTTGAACATGAACTGTACTTATGACTCCTCAAAGAGGTTCTACTTAGTGTGAGTGGGGGTATGGGATTTCACTTATGCATTGCACAAGTAGGCTTTTGAAAGGGGTTATAGTGTGGTATTCGCTTATGCTATAAAGACTTATGAATCATGCAAGCATGATATGGATTGTTGCTAACAGTGACTTTATTTTTTACAAGTTAATGAACATGAATGGTTCCTTGTGTATGAGTGTTGGCTATGGATGAGGAAAAGTTATGAAATGTAGGATGTTTGTGGCCTAAAAGTGATACTTAGCTTTAGATTGGATTATGGGATCTTGTCTATGCATTGCACAAGTATGGCTTAGGGTTGCTTATGAGTTGGTTTGACTTGTGTATTTACAGTATTGTGCATGATGACTGTTAAAAATCTTAAAGTGCATGGTTTCAACTAAATTGTCCCTTTTTCATGTTTTTAACGACTTTTATGCATGGGCTCCATTTTGTGCTAACCCATATTTTCTACATTTTTCTATTAGTGTAGGTCCGGGTTGTTGAAGTTGCTTCTCTTTGATTGAAAGCTTAGATTGACTCTCTCCTTGCTTTGGTAAGTCCTCATGGTTCTAGGACAAGGCTTATTCCTTTTTATTTTATTTTTTCATTTCTTTCCCTTAGAGACGATGTTAAAGGGTTGTGACCCTTATGGAATTCTTCATTGTATTAGATGGTCAATGAGACAATGTCTAGATTCCTACTTTTAATTTTAAGAAATGACTTTGATTGTAAAAAGTTTTAATTCAGCATCATTTCTATTACTTATGTTTATGATATGCTAAGGGCATGTATGAGACCTCTTCGGAGTCAAGTACGCCGTGTTGAATCTAGGGGTTCACCTAGGTTGTGACACTTAGTTGATATAGAGAAAGGGCAAATGAAGTTTCGACTTAATAAGGTGGAGGTGACCTTTAACATCTTTAAGTCTATGAAGCAGGAAAGTGATATTAAACAGAGATCTGTGGTGAGTCACATTTTTGAAAGAGGTAATGAAGTGTTTAGTAAGGAGAAGTTAGGTGCAGCCTTGTGCACAACAAAATATCACTAAGATCAAAAGACAGAACAACGCAAGCTAGCTCCTCAGGATCTCGTGTTATTGTTCAAATCAAGGTTGTGTTGGTTTCCTGGTAGATTCATTTCCCAGTGGACCGGAACATTTAGAGTGACCAAAGTGTCCCCACATGGAGTTGGCGATCTCGACAAAAAGGAGTGAGACAAGATTCAAGGCCGACCATCGGAAGATAAAAAGCTACATGGTAAATTCTGAGATTGTCAATGCAGTAATAGAGGCATGGTACTGAGATGAAGTCTGAGTAATCAAGGGATCTGTATCGTGCCACGGCATTAAATCATGCATTGCTTGGGAGGCAACCCAAGATGTACAATCTAGCCAACTATAGGTTTTTCTTTTCGATATAGGAGTTTTGTTTTTTTATTTTGATTTTTGTTGCTATTTAGGTGTTTCTTTTTGTATTAGTGTTGGCTAGATATGGAATAGGGTCCGTGTCTAAAAAGTGTCCAAAAAATGTAAAAAGAAAGTCCTAATGGTTGCTACGTGTGCAAGGAAGAAAGGCAAATTCTACAGAAAAATAGTTGTGCAGTGGTCTACAGACCCATCAACGGTCTGTTGGTCATTCCACGAACCGTGGATTGTGTCCGTATATCCTAGGTAAGTCCTCAAAATTTTCTAACAGATAGGTGTTGGCCCATCTTGCAATGTAAGCACTACTAAGGGTACTGGGATAGTTCATGAGAGAGCTACTGATGGCATTCCTAGAAGTGATCTTGCGGACTCCGGGAAACCGGATCCACCCGCTTCTTGAGAGGTCTTCGGTGCATATGCCCCACAGGTTTACTTCACCATATGTTTTACTTTTGATTTTTTTTGTGCATTAGGGACAATTGCACCTTATTTTGTTGGGGGCGGGGTAAATAGATTATGAGTGATAGGGTGAAGTCTGAGTAACCCAACTCATAATCCTCTCTTGGGTTTTCTTGCCTGTGTTCCTTTCCCCCAAGAGATTGTTTTAATTTTTGTTGAACCAACATGTTTAGGAATGTATATGTAGGAGTAAGTAGAATATATGAAAGCATCAGAAAAATGATCCATGTCCAAAAATGTTGAAATGTGCTAGATGTATAGTCTTGATGAGTTCAATGTGTTGGATCTCAACGTAACATGATAAGGAACCGATTTGACCTCATAACTTAAGCTAAAACTTGAAATGGGTAATTAGATAATCTAATAATGAAACAAAGTGCCAAGAGTGTGTGAGAAAAGTTGAATGTTCAGACAGTATGTGCCAATCTAGAACTTGCCCCATTAGTCCTGCTAAGCTAATCTAGGCTAGAAGTTGGGAAGTGATCATAGGCCCTTGTTCAAATTAAGTAAACTAAAGCCTAAAAAGATCCAACCAAATGAAATAAATGTTCCCTTTGATCCAAATATTTGAGCCTAAGATAGACCACTTCTTTCGATTCACCTAACTCACCTTCCCTAAAATAATTGTTTTGGCCCTGGTCCCTCCTTTAACATGTGCACCTTGAGTTAGGCCAAAAGCCTAAGTTGAGGGTGGCTAATGCAAAAAGTTACCTTGATATTGTCCTAGGTCCGACATTGGATATTGTGCACCTCAACTAATGCAAAGTCCATAGGTTGAGGGTGGCTACGAAAGAGGAAACCGAAAAGAAAAAAGGGTATGAAAAGAGTTTTATGTTGAAGAGGGAAAAAGACAAGAAAGAAGAGGATATGACTTTGTGCAAAAGAAGAAAAAAAAATGATAAGCAAAAGTGCTGAAAGAAATGAAGAAAAATAAAGTGAAAGAAAAAGAAGAAAGTGCAAAAATAAGAGACGAAAAGTCAAAAGTCACATCTGTGTTGAAAAGAGTTAAGGGAAAGAAAGTAAAATGAAAGGATGTCAAAATTAGTTTGAGAAAAAAGGTAAAAATCTAATGTAATGTCAAGGAGGGTAGAAAGTCACTAAAAAGTGCCGAAATGTACCACACCTGACGTTGAGCCCACATTACAAGATAAGAAAGTCATATAGTGATGCTAGCATCCTAGCAACTAGTTTGTAGAGTCTAAGCAGTGAAAAGAAGGGCAAGCCTATGGTATTGAGCACTAATGGTACTTGAAGTCACTTCTGAGCGTAAGTGTTGAATGAATCCTAAAACTCAATATTCATATCTACTGTGTGAAAAGGATTTTATTTGAAGTAAGGGCACTAGTTACATTGTTGGAAAATTGGTACCTTAGTGATTGTGAAAAGTGTATGTTGTGGTGTCTATTGGTCTATATTTGTCATATCTTGATCCGCATGGGCTAGCTTGTTGAGTCTAATAGAAAAGATTTGCACTAAGAAGATGGAATGGGTTGAAATAGCCATTTGATTGCTGAGTTTGTATGTCTACTTCAACACAACTATCGTTTAGAGTGTTAGTGTGTCGCTTGAGGACAAACAACAAGTTTAAGTTAAGGGTGTTGATATACCATGAGTCTACGGTATTTTATATACATTTAACTTAAGAGTTATATGTGTCTAGGGCCATTTTATATTAGAAATAATGTTTTCTGTGTATGTTTGAGGGAAATAAGCTTGGACGTGGTTGAGTGAGATGGCAGCTGAAAATATGCATAAGTAGCCACCCACAGAGTGACCTACGGATGGTAGGTCCTCTGACGGTCAGTCGATGGGTAGGCATAGATAGGAGTATCAGGGAACTCTGACCAAGTGTGGAACTATCAAGTGATCCACGGACCGTAGGTCGACGTACACGCAGTCCTGCACATTCGTTGAATCTGTTTAGAGAGTTGAAGTTCTAGAACCGGATGAAAATCCTAAGTGTGAAGCCAAGGAATAAGACCCATTGACCTTAGGTCAACCTACAATCTTTCCTGCACGTCCGTCGTTGGTGATCTGAGAGTGAAAGTTTCAGCCTCTGCTGAAAAAGTTCTAAGTGTTGACCAACGGGGGGAACCTACAGACCGTAGGTCGACCCACGGTCCATAGGTTGACCCATGGCCCGTAGGTCGAGTCGTCGATCAAAGCCGCATCCCTGAAGTTTATTTCCTTAATTTGTTTCCATTTAGGACATGTTTTTCTATAAATAGGCTATGTGAACTTCATTTTTCGGGGTTAGACATTATTGTTTACTTTTAGTTCTTGGTATTTTTTTGGGAATTAATTTGCAAACTTTGGCAATTTGATTTCTGGATTTCGGTTTATCAGATTTTTGCTCTGAAATTCAATTGGAGATTTCGAGTTTCTTCTACTCTAAACGTAAGTTCATAAATTCTCTATATCAAAATATGAAATGTGTTCTTTCAAGCATGAGTAACTAAATCCACAACTAGGGTTATGGGTATCATGAGCAATTAACAACGTATGAATAATAATTCAGTAATTCTTGAATAGTGTTTATGCATGTATTGGTAAATCTTTCGCTTAGAAGTTTTTATAACAAGTGCACGCGTTAGAACTCGCCTCGTTGCTACTTCTCGGACCAAGGAGGTAGTTCAGTCGATTGGAGCGAGGGTGTAAGGTAAGTCATACATTGATTTGATGGCTAATTTGAGGTAAAGGTAAGGGTTAGTAAAGTATACACTCGTAGACAGACTAATTAGGTGCCCCGTCGAATTCCCTATTTGGAGGTCCAATCACCTAGGGATACCTATCTTACCAACTTTGCATGTAAAACTCTACGAAATGATTACTATTATTACGATTACCGTGTAAAAAGGTTATGGGGAACACATACACCCTAGTTTGTTTCTTATATTGATAATCAAAATTTTGAATTTAGCTCACTTGTTACTTAAACAACAATCTATTATTTTCTTACAAAAACCCCCTCTTTAATTACCTGTTTCGGAAATAGTTTGACTAAACGAATATAATAGTGAGTTATGGTTATGTCTGAACCATATTCCTCGTTGGATCGACCCCAACCTACAAGTTGGGTTCTTTTTTTGACGACGACCGCTTATACTTCTTTAGGGAAGTGTAATTTGGGCATATCACTCATCTCCACTACTCTGTTTCTATCATATTATGTTACCCTTGTTTCTCTGTTCATCTTCTTTGTGAATTTTTCCCTATTATTTATTTTTTATTATGTTCATTAATCAGTTGTAACACTCCGGAAATGTGTAGACTTAACTAGAACTAAAATGAAAGGGGTAAGAGTCAAGAAAAAGGGAAAGGGCCTAAACTACCTTGGAAGAATGAAGGAAAACATTTTTTCCCTTAGGACCCTTTCGCGAAGAGGGCAGCATGGTCGCCCAAGTGACTTGGGGAGTCTCCAAAGAGCACTTGAGGTCGCCTAGTGGACTGTCCCCATGACCTAGGTGCTGGAAAATTAGGCGAGCTAGGTTGGGGCTCGCTGACTTAGTTGGTGCATCGCCTAATGTCCCTCCACATAGCCTAGTAGGATGCCTCCTTGGGGAGGCATTCTGGAAAATTGGGCGGACCAAGGGTCCACTTGGCGTGTCGCTTAGTGCCCTTGGCGAGCCAAGTCGTGTAAGCTAGGCTAATTTTAAGTAGAACTTTAGGGGTCTTTAGTTATTCTTCCAAATTTGATCCCACAATGTTTTACTCTTTCCCTAGTAAGTATATAAGCTTTTTAGACTCAAATTTCTCCCAATTAAGTCACTTTAATAAAATAAAAAAGAAAACCTAAAACTTCATCTTCCTCACAATATTTCTTTGTCTAGAATTTCCAAAGAAGAAGAAGAAGTTGAGGCTAGGGCTTGAAGAACCAAGATCTTTCTTCTCAAATTAGTGGGAAAAATCCATTAAGTTATGGTAGTCTTGATTCATGGAAAGATTTCTTCCATGGAGCCTTCAAACTTTCAATATCGAAGAAGAAAATTATCCAAAACCTAGGGTTTTCACTCCAAGTCATGGATTCTTCCTAAAAACATTTTCAATGATTTAATTATCATATATTATGAATGTATTATTGTTTTATGTTGGTTTTATGATAAAATCTCCCATGAATCCATAAACTCCCCATAACCCTAATTTATGACTTTGCGATGTGGATGAATTGTAGTAAGATGAATGTTATGGAATTGTTCTTGTAATAGTTTAATTACTTGAATCATGTTATTATGAATGCCTAATTGTAGTAATTATAGGTGTGTTGGTGAATTATGATTCATCGTCCTTTAAGGGAAAATTGTGAAATTTTGAATAATCATGATGCTTATGTACATGCTTTGTGAATATATTGAAAGTAATGTGATCATGACTATAATGCGATTTTGTTGTTGTTGAAAGGCTATTCTCAATTATACACTTCTGAATGATGATTACATGTTGTGAAGGTTTCGTCAATGTATAATGTACCATGAATTGGTAGGCTTAGGGCATTCTCTTCGTGTGTATTTTAAAGTATCTTGACTCAATGAACCTTGAATCGGTAGGCCAATGGCATCCCTTTCATAAATGATTAATTAAGTATTCTAGGCTTTGCCTTGAATTGGTAGACCAATGGTAGTCCTTTCATGATGAGTCTATGAACTCTTGAATCGGTAGACCAAATGGTACCCCTTTCATGAGGATTCAATGAGAAATCCTAATAATGTACCTTGAATCGGTAGGCTAATGGCACCCTTTCATGTTTGTAATAATGTACCTTGGGTCGGTAGGCCAATGGCATCCTTCTCATTTATAATAATGTTGAAAGAGAATGAACTACTCTATGGGAATTTAATGCTTAGCACCGAGTGGATATTGTGAGGTGGAAGCTCTCCCTAGGTTAGGCTGGGTTTCTAGAAACAACCTCTTTAACCTATAATTATCTGCCCACATAGGATATTAGCTAGTGGATCCACCTAAGCTAAATTACTGGTTCTACTTTAGGCAAGTAGACCAACTCATTTTTGTGTGGACATGACACCGGATTCCATGATTTGCTCATATGGTCTATATCGGTTAGGGATTATTCCTATCATGTGAGTTATGTGCTATGGTTACTGAAGAGGTTCTATAAAGTGTGGGTGATAGTATGGGATGCCATTCATGCATTGCACAAGTAGTCTTTAAGAGTGGATAAAGTGTGTTTCTCGAACGTCATAATATCTAATGAAATGAATAACCTTTTAATGATGCTATTTAGAATATTGACATCAAAGCTAAATGTAATGATGAATGCTAACTTAGATAGTTGCTCTGAGTTGCTTTCCTTGACATGACTTATTAAATGTGAATGTTCCTTGTCTATGATGGCCTCAAAGGGGTACTTAGTATGAGTGGTATTATGGGATGCCATTCATACATTACACAATAATAACTTAGGGTTACCTAAGAGATGGTTCTCTTATGTTATAATGATTTACATGTTGAATATGCTTGTGACCTATTCTTTTTATACTAAAGTTCATGATATTTCTCAAACTTGGCATCTAGCATGGTTTTCAACTAAAATGTCCTTTTTAGCATGATTTTTGCATGGCTATCATACATAGTGTATTTTTGTGCTAACCCACATTTCTTCTACATTTCTTCTAAAGCAATTCCGCGCCGATGAATTTTGCACCCCCAAAAATGGTATCAGAGCTATGGATAAAAAGAAATATAAGAAGAAATATACTAGTAGAAAGTTAAGAAAAATAAGAAGAAAATTAAACAAATTATATCCAGAATATAAACAACTCATTATAACAAAAACAGACAACGACAAATTAGATCAATTAATAGATAATATATCTTAAATAGAATATAAATATATTCAATATTTAAAGATACAATGAATAACGAGAATAACGAATATAGACAAAAACTTACTGAAATAATTATAGTGAAAAGACAAGAATTAGAACATAGGC
The DNA here is from genome assembly GCA_029582605.1 of Solanum gracilifrons. NCBI lineage: Eukaryota > Viridiplantae > Streptophyta > Magnoliopsida > Solanales > Solanaceae > Solanum > Solanum gracilifrons. The sequence goes on along the minus strand of JAJOOH010014648.1, from coordinate 1,236 downwards.
AAAATAGACTTAACAGTAATATATTCGCAGGAACTTGTAAAAAATCTATAGTAGCACAAAGAAAAACTATTTTATATGTACAGATACAGATAGAAAGTTTAGAATATAAACTTCAACACAATCTATAAACGAATAAGGAAAAATATGCCATAGACGAAAAAACATATGAAAACTATGACGGATTAAAAATAAAGATAATATTTTCTAATCTAGGAAGAAGATATAAGAAAATAGGTGACAATCTAAGCCTAATGTTAGAAAAAGAAACGGTAAAACTAGAAGATAGTTTAACTTTTATGATAAGAATAACAAAAGAAAATGAAGAAATAGATAGAAAAACGGAAATTGAAAAAATAAAGTAACAAGCTAAAAAGGAAGTACAACAATTAGAAGAAGTAAAAAATACTAAAATAATAGAACTAGAAAAAGAGCTGGTAATATTGAAAGAAATGTATGAAATTAAACAAAAAGAAAAAGAACAAAAAACAAAATTAGCAAATGAGATAAATAAATTTAAAGAAAAATTGCAATTAGAAGAAGAACTAGAAGAAAAAGAAAATAACCAAGATAATCTACCTGAAATAAGAATTGATGATATAAACGACGATGATCTAGATCAACATTCAGAAACAAGCGAAACATATACGGAACTTTTAGCAAACATAGATAATACAATGAATTTAGAAGTAAATACAGGAGACGTAGACATGGATGAAAAACCTAGTACATCAGGAATAAAAAATCCAAAAAATTTAAAATATTATAATGCAAACTATGAACAATATGATAAAGAAAAAACTACATGGGATAAAAGATTAAATAAAAATGGACACCTAAACCAATAACTGAACAACATAATTTTTTAGATTTAGACTGTGTAGCAGATATAAATAAAACAATCCAATTACGGATGGGATATATGTCAAAACAATTAATAGATAACAAAATAGGAATGACAGAAACACCAGGATATATAGAAAGAACACTTATAGGAACAGTAAAATTATGGCTACAAAATTTATCAAATGAAAGTTTAAAAAATCTAAGAAGTAATAAAAAAATCTAATGGTGAATTAGCTACTACAACTATGGGAATACTATATAAGTACGAAGTGGCTATAAGAAATGAATTTAGTAGTATGACAACAGAAGTAGAAGAACAAAATAAAGAAAAAATCATAAATCGGAATCTAATGACAAAATTAGCAATATGTAATATGTGTTATATAGATGAAT
>JAJOOH010014647.1:0-35714 GCA_029582605.1 Solanum gracilifrons | reverse complement strand
ATATATTGTACGTGAGTGTCATCGTAAGCCGTCGACTCATGGCCTACTTGACATTATTCTACATTTGTACACACTTACGTTTTTCTCCAATGTATGAATCATGATTGTCTTCCATTTAAAGCAGCATAATTACGTATGATTGACAGAACTCAATAATTTTAGTCTAAATTTTATATTTATATAAAATTTTTATCATATATAGATATTTAGCTAATTCTATTTTCTAAAATTCAGAACTCATAAATTTAAAAAATTTAGCTCCATTTTTGTTTTGAGGCTAGTGGATATCTAGGTTTAGGTGTTAATTTCTTCAACCATATAAATAAGATGTGATATATATGTCTAGTAGCAAGTGGGGTATCTAGGTTTCACCAAACTTATAAATAATTAGCTACCCTTGGCTCCCACCATAGTTGTATTCCCCTATGAAACCAAAAAAAAAGTGGTCTACAAGATAGGGAAATTTTAGAAAAAAAATCTTCAGGAAAATAATAAAAATATATATATAATGAAACGAATAGCTTCTTTGATATGAATGTCTAAAAAAATAATGGACGAGTTAATGAAGCAAAACTAGAAACTGATTGGGGCTTAAATTCACATCCCCACAAAATTTCAAAATCTCAAATGATAAGTATTTCTAATAGATATTTTGTATTAAAATTTTTTGAATTGTTTTTAAATGTTTTCAAGCACCTATTAAGTATTTAAGTGAATCATATAAAATATGATATTTTATTTAATTATATTCATCAACCTAAATTGGACATGCCTAAAGTTTTCCAATATAAAACTTAATGTATATAATTAAAACATTAAAAAAAAATTAGAAGGTACCATCATTTCAAATGATTTAACTTATTTATGTATTTAATATTTTACTTTATTTATCAAAATTTGAAAAAAAAAATATTTACTAGTGACACTTTATTATGTGTTCAATGCTCAACAAACAAATCTTGGTTCACACCAAATTATACTCCGTAGTATTTACATGAAGATAATAAACAAGTGATCATTGTCCTTGCGAAATATTTGACTACACCCGAGCCATTAGATTGTTCTGAATTAATTTATGATGTTGATGACATGGAACCAATTAAAAAAGGGTTTAATTTATGTGTACTTTTACACTGTATATGACTTTTTCAATTTTTTTTAGAAATAAAAAATACTATTATAACCAATCGACAAGGCAATCTTAATTTTTACTTTGATGGTGAAAATTCAATTTCTTACCTTCTTTCATGTAATCGCGCTTTCCCACTTCCCTTCCCCTTCTTCTATACCAAATTTTATTTTTAAATTAAAGCCCTTAGTATAAATAAGCTAGGGATCGGATAAGATAAACAAAACAAAATGACTTGCAAACTTGTTTAAATATCAAGAACCCTTTTAGGTGGCTCAAATGATTTGGCTAATTGAGACTTCCATTATAGACGTTTCAAGTTTGAAACTTGTTAGTCACAGTAGGAGGTTGTCCTTTTGGTTCGAGTTCGTCACGAGATTTGTCTTATTTATCTTTCATGTGTAATTTACGAACCATTACACACTGAGTGCTCAAGAAATTAACGAGATTCAATTCCGATAAATATGATGCAGTTACACTTCTTTTTTTTATATGTATATAGTTGATATTTTTATCATAATTAAAATATGTTTTTACATAGAAAATTCAAAGTGAAAAAATATAGATAAGATAAGGGGGGATTTACGTGGCAGATATGGACTGAAATTTGGAGGTGGACCAGTGAAGACAAGGGTGTAGCTACATGGTGGCCATAAGGGTGTCCAATTGTACATCCTTTGTCGGGAAAAAATATTGTATATACAAGTAAAATGATACATAAAATGATTAAATAACATACTTTGGACATCCTTAACACAACAAGTTGTTGTAGCCTAGTGGTTTCAGATGCTTGGAACAAGATGGTGCTCGCGTGTTTGAATCTCACTAATTCTATTTTTTGGAAAAAGCTTTTATTGTGCTATTTTTAGACACCCTTTATGAAATTTTTGGTTCCGCCCCGAACAAAGATAATAGCATTTGGTGATAGAGTTAGTGAGAATGCTCAACTCTACAAGCAACTGGTGGTCACAAGTAATAGGCAAAACTTGGTGTGAAGCTCGTGGGAGTATTAGTCCACTCCCCACCCCACCGTCCAATTTCTTTGTGAATTCGCTGTTTTGTTCTTTGTCGTCACGTCAGTAACTAATTTTGGATTCTCTTTAAGACATCGTGTTGAGTAGGAATTTGAATAGTAACTCTATTTTGGAATGTTGCTGGACTCTAATATAACCCTCTCTCGCTCTGCTTTATCTCCAAAAGTTTCAACTCAATCGCTTAGAGAGAGGAATTCGACCTACCAATACTATGTGTTTCTCAATCACCCACTAACTACAACAACATATCACGATGAGTAGTCAAAATCGATTAAAAAAGAAAAAATATATCATATGAATTAAAATTTAAATAAAAAACGTTTAATTCGTTTGTCTTAATTACTATTTGAACAGTTAAATGATATTTTTCTTGATCCTAACTTTTTAAAATAGTTTTTAAATATTTAAATCATTTCTCGTTAGTTATAGTAATATTAGTATATATTATTTTAGAAAGTGAACATTATATTTTAATTTACATCAAACATTAATTGACTTAATTTGATCTTGTTGTCCTAATCAGTTCAAACGATTAAAATAGGTTGATGTAGTACTAATAAGTGTAGGGCCTAAGGGCTGTTGAAATAATGAAGTTTGCTAGATTTCGAATATTGAGTAGTTGAAACGGACAAATAGTGTGAAATATTTGAGTATTTTTTAATACTAGAAATGGAAAAAGTCACAAGAAAAATCATAATGTTCTTTCGTTATCTCGAATTAAATTGATGTGAACTCTTAGGTCCCACAATTAATAATTTTCATTTAACAGAAAGGAGAATTTAATTAGGCATAGACAAAACCACTTGTGCCATGATTGAATTGGTACCATCACATATAATTTTTTTCCAAATAGAACCAAAAAATAAATTTTTATGTGACAGTGAGAGTACAGTCGTGTTTGTTTACCCATTAAGAGGTCGTTTGGTAGGCCGCATTAGAAGAAATAATCCATGTATTATGTAAGGTATTATTTAGTACTATGTTTGATAGGAATTTGAGCCTATGTATAACTAATTCATGGATTAGTTATACCTCCTACATGGTATTATAATAAGATGTATTACTAATACCTTTGTCACGACCCAGACTGTCATGAATGACACCCACACTAACCCTTCGATAGGAGAACCAAAACTATAGTCCAACTAACGAATTTTATGAACACTAACACACTTAAAAATACGGAAGCATATTTAAATGACTATAAAAATGAAATCCCCATAAACTCCAAGGTTTTAACAACTAACTAACCAAACTAATGCGGAAGAACAACCCCTAGAACCTGAAAGTCATTGTACCAAAACTCTACTAACGACAAGTCTAAGAACAGGGGTACAACCCTGAAACTAAACAACACCTTAACAATAGTCTGAGTCCGGAAAGAGTGGACTTAAACAAGAAAGATCCATGATAGCCTGAAAGAACTGGCTCACCCTTGAATCCGATCACGCTCAATAGTCACCTAGCTGAGGTCTATCAATAGCCGCCTGAAGATGCCCTGTACTCAACAAAGAACAAACAAGCGCAGTATCAGTACAAAACCACCGTGTATTGGTAGGATCACGCGGCTATCCCAAAAGGTGAAACATATATAAGTAACCACAACATTATAAAACACGCATATACCGAACATATACAATATTAGTCATATTTCATGATCAATGTAGTATCACACGTTCTCAATTATACACATTGGTTATCAATTTAGAGCAACATACAATCTTCCAATATCAATCATCATTAGATAAGAACGTAATCATCACAAGTAGATACACAACACAATTCAATGATCCTCTCACGGAACCCAATTCAATAGTCCTCTCATGGAACCCACACCCAAACTGTTAGTATGCCGGAACGTGGTACCCGATCCAATGTTTATGCCGGAACGTGACAACCGATCCCATATTTATGCCGGAACGTGGCAACCGATCCATTCAACAAACCACAATCACAACCACAATGTATATTCTCACAATCATACAATAAGAGGAGATTTATGACATATAATTATTCAATTATCCTCATTTACGATTAGGGTGATCAATAATGCAACATTCGATACATACATACATTATAATATGCAATTACAAACATATATCACACCAACATGCAATCATAACCATCACCTACCTCGAATCAAAGCTTGAATCCTTTATTGCACTTGAATCTTCCCGCTTGTTCGTGGTCTAAAAACATATAATTAATGCAAGGATCAATAAACGATGCCTAATTACTCGAATTATAATCAACATTATCAACCTTAGGCCAACCCAAGATCCCAATACCCAAGTTAGGGATTTTTCCACCATATATTCTAGATCAAAATTCTCCCCCATCGATAATTACCCATTAGATTACGTTCTACGGATCGAAAAATGGATTCGGGGAGTTAAAATCTTACCTTTAGCCTCAAGAATGGTGGAAAACTGTCAAGAATTGCCTGGGGTTCGTTCCTTAGCTCTAAAAATAAAAAAGTAAAGAATAAAGACGTTTTTGGGATTTATTTACGACCTTAAGTCGCGTCAGACCCGCCACAGCGGTCCTTACCCCGCTACAGCAGCCCCGCCCTGTCGGCAAAAATTCTGCTCCAGTGGCTTGCACGGAACCAGTGAGCTATTTTATTAATTTCAAGACCCCCATTTCACAACACACCTTTAACCAATGACGCTCAGAAAATACCATTCAAGCTAAGATCAATTTCGGGAATTCTACTCACCCGAATTCAATTCCGTAAAGTCGTACAGATTCCTTAACGACATAGCTAACCACTCATGTAATCAAAATCATAAATAAGTCACCCGATTGTTACCAGATTTCCCTACACCTTAACGACTTTGATTTCGTCCAAATCTGGACTAGGTTGGGAAATTCCAAGTTACTACTCAAAAGTTTTCTGGCCCCAATTCTTTCCCCATTGACTTTTCTATAACGACGGGAACAAGTCGTTACAACCTTCCATTTGGAGGTATTAGTAATACATAGGATATAATAGCATGTGATAAGTCTATGTAAAGACAAAAATATTCCTCAAATTATTTTAATTATTTTGTGTATTTTCTTGATTTTATGATTTATATTTGTACTAGTAAATTTATTCAAATAAATTAGCTTACAAATTATTTAGAGAGAGTTGTTTGTTACTAAATAATCCAATACAAATCAATACAAATTTGAAATGTGAGTTGTTTATTTATATATGACGTTTGTGATCTTAATTGAATGTATTATATATTTATATAAAATTACAACTTTCGATTTTAAAAGTAGATGATTTATTTTTTTTAAATTTAAAAATGATATTTTGTGAGTGATCAATTTATTAAGATGACAATTATTTATCCTCAAATAATTCATGAAAAAATAGCAAACACGACAACAAAATTGTTCTTCTCATAGCTAGTTAGAAAGGCCATAAAAAAATAATATTATCCGACAATTATCTACCTTGACCCAATTGTATAATAATTCTAGGGTATAATTGGAAATAAGCTTTTTATTGAGTTCTAATCCAAACACAAGATGACGTGGGAACCAATGAACCAAAATAAAAATAAACCTTGCATTATTAATCTTTGCACTACTAATCCTTGCATTACTAATCCTGCATTATTAATTTTTGTACCAAACGACCCCTGTAAACAAGTTATGAGGTTTTCTTCATCAATTATTTTTATAACAAAAATATCATAGTAACAAAAAAAAAAAATTACTCAACGTTATGTAAGTGTCGGAGAAAATGTTACACTAGGGAAAGTACGTAACTCACCAATATTGTAATTAAACCACTAATATATGTAAAAAATAATCAACTATTCTAAGTTTTTTTTTTTTTTTTTTTGGAATGAATAGGTTAAAATGGCTTTAAGTGGCGATATTTTGAAAAGAACCACCTCTTTTCCATGATGTTACATATAGATTTTTTTCTAGCGTGTACTACTTTCATCTCCAATAGACTTCTTAATTAATGTCACTAGCTAATTTTTTATACAACAATTTTTAATTTTTTTTTCTCATAACTATCTGAATGATTAATAGTATTACTTTTACTATTATAATGTTATTCTTATTCTTATTGTCGATCAAGGTTACCTTGCTGTATCATCATCATATATTATAATTATTACATTAATCTAGCATAGTTACGAGAAGACAAAAGAATATTGGGTCACACAGGGATTTCATAGGGACACATCATAGATTTTCACCTTATAATTTTTTTATGGAAGATTTTGCTTTTCTTGTGGGGAACGCCTACTTATAATTAAGTCATGTATTATAATAATGAGACAGCAGTCTGGTACAGGGAAAATAAAGAAGTTAGGTACCTTATTAATTGTTACATAGTAGGTTACCCAATACTATATATTATGTGCTATGCTTAGGTACGCTAAAATAAAAGATATACGCTATATATAGCATTGATTAGGTTATATGGTGATAAGCTATATGTGTTTATTATTAGTATATATAACGTAAATTCCTATTAAATATTATTGGCCTAACTGATGGATAAAATTTAAAACATATGGTTAAATTTTTGAAAAGTTATAAATGTTTATTTTAAAGAGTTGAGGTATTTGACCAGAATTTTAGGAAGAGAATGAAATTAAATGATGTTTTTGAATTATTAGCAAAATCTAAACACAAATATAGTTGCTTTAGTATTAATAAAAATATTTTTAAAAATAAATTAGTCAAGCATACAATCCCGCACCATGCTGTTGTAACGATCCCGTACCGTGCTGTTGTGAAACTTGTGGGAATATAGACTAAACGAGTATAGGTCCTTAGCGAGGACCAGTTGAATCCATAGTGGGTACAACTTGCAAGATTTTTTTTAGGAAAAGAAAAGTCAAATAAAACGGGTGAAAGATTAAAAAAGAGTATTATAAAAGGAAATGCCACAAAAAAAATTAAAAATCATGATGCGCTGTATTTCTCATTCAATAAATTGATGTGAACTCTTAGCCCCACATAATTAATTACTCTACTATTTTGTATTTTATTTTGGAGGAGGTTAAGGCAAAAGACAATAGACATATGCATGTGTGATAATGCGTACATACCAACATGTGTGTGATGGAGTGTGACTACTCTTATTCTTAATAATATATTTTGAGTTCGAGCTTTGAATATTGAGAAAAATTCTCAATTATATATACATATATTGTGATCTCCTGTAATATTTGTTCTTACATTCAATATTTATCGTTCATGGTACTAGTGACAATTAATGCCTTAATTACCTGAGTTTAAAACTTTTTCCTCTTATTTTTTAAATCAAGATTCAAATCCAAAGAGATAGTGGTATCTGAGTTTTCATGGAATATATTATTGTAGGAGAATATTTCTTAAAAGGTTCAAGTATATATGTAAGCTTTGTAACAAATATTATTGATATTACTAAATAATTGTTGCTCCTTATACAATAGTTAAATATTCGACTAGTGTACATATATAAATCTTCTAATGATTCTAGATATTAGATAATTTAAAATTAGACGTCTCAGAAAATTTTTTGATAATAACTTCATGATTAACAGTCAGTTTCATAAAAAGTTATAATTAAAATCTCAAGATTAATTATCCATTTTTATTTTTATTCGATGTGCAACTCTTTAACACTCTCGTAAATTATATGAAATGATTATAAAACCATAACAACTTTTCAACCAATATAACTAGAAGAAACGATTCCAAAAACAGCATCTTTCAACCAAATTTAGTACTAGAAGAAAAGAAAAAAGTAGAGCCAAACAATAAGTAGCACGTTGAAATTGCGTCACATTCTTTTTGTGAAGGTCAAATATTGTTTGAGATATCATATTTCTCATTAGTTTGATAAACTTTAATTTAATTTCTCCTCCATGAAATACGAATCTATTTTCCTCCACCTTGTTTTGTTCCCCTTTTCAGAATTGGAATAGAGAATGCATCTAAAATTCAAGGAGAAAAAAGGTGAAGTCAACAATACTGTCTTAATAGTCAACGTTAATCCCAAAACGTATGTGGAATTGATTTTTGTTTTAAAAAAAAAAATATTTTCAAAAGTTAATAAACCTGTTACTTTTTTTAAAAATAATTATTTCCTCTGTCCTAAAATACTTCTTACAATTTTACTTTCCAAAAGTCAATCTATGTTACTTTAATCAATATTTAAAAAATAAAATCATTATATTAGTACAAAAATAATACAACTTATATCACTTTTATTAAATTATTTAAATATTTGAGAATAAATAATACCTATTCAACAATAAAGTAAAACAGATAAAAAATAATAAAATATTTCTTAATTTTTAATATATTGAACAACTAAAAATGAACGAACGGAAAGGAGAAAGGATGGAATTGTTTATCGTTAAAGTTATTGGTGTAAGTTATCGCGGGCAATAAAAAATGGGAAGGGGCCACATATGTTTATGTACTTTCAATGTCGAGAAACGTGGTAGCTTATGGTCCTATGAAATAATATTTAACTATTTTATTTTCTTAAAGGTGTGGAATAAGACTCATGTGCGTAATGTACAGACTTACCCGTTAGGCCATTATCTGGGTCGTGGTGTAGTGATGAATTATTCATCCTTTTAACTAAAAATCTTAAATTTAAGTTTTGAGTATAAATAAAATTCTATTGGGAATTGTCATATCTTGCCATGCAAATGCTTCAATATTGACTTCAAACACCAAGTGACAAAACAAAAAAAATGGCCAAAAAAAGAAGAAGAAAGGAAGTCATATATTCCAATTTCCAACAGTTCATCTAATTAACACTTCATTTATATTAGAGTCCATCACCTATTTGAATTCAAATAGGTGATGGACTCTAATAATTTATCAGCCACTAGTTTAATTGTATCTCACATGTATGGGTAACACTCTCACTCCATGTTAACGTTAGGCAAGGAAAATGACGGAGATGAATTAATTCTGTAGGCCATTTAAAATAAAAAAAGATAGTTTTAATAAGAAAAAAATATTTTTATATGCAAGAGAATTGAAAAGAATCGGATAGACATTGAAATTTTGTGAGATTCTATAAGACTTGTTTAATTCGAATTGGGACTTTAGAAGGTGTGTTCAGTTTCAATTAGAATTATTGAAGGCTATCCAACTCTAAACCCTAGGTCATGCCTATATAAAGGGTACTAAATTCCTTTAAAAGACATCTCGAATATTTCACAAATTCATGAAATATTTATGTAGAGGTCAAATCTAAATCATCCTAGTTCGAGAAATACGCCACTAATGACTCTCAAATCACGGATAAATCTTAAGAGAGTAGAATCAAGGGAGGAAATTCACCCGCATATTTATCAATAAAGTTATGTTTTTTCAGATTTTATTTGTGTGGTTGATTTATTTTCCATATGTTTAAAATTTGTTGCAAACAAATCGTTTTCTTTATTTATTTTGTAAATGACCAAGAGAATTTAATTTCTCAAAGAAATGACCACGTGCATTTGGTACAAATGGAAATGTTTTTCATGAGATTTTTCTTAAATTCATATTTAGTTAAATATATTTTTGTCATTTGTTAAATAAGTACACGTACTATTTTCAAAAGTATTTTTATATAATCTAGTCTAGGTACGGTATATTTGGAATTTGGCATGGGAAGCTAGGGGTGTAGGGGTGGTTGGGACGAGGCTATGAGGTTGGGAGGGAGTGGGGATTGCTAATTGTTTAGTGTTTGGTTATAAATTTTTCAATATTTTTGACAAGTTATTTTTGAGTGAAGTTTTACCATGTGTTTTTTGACTATATATATTTTGGAGTTAAAAATTGACTTTAAAAAAAATTGATTTATATTTATAAGTTTTAAAAATTATTAAAATTATTCATAAGTTTGTATTATCATTTTATAATGAACATGTTCCGTGTAAAATCATGACAATGAACACAATTAGTAGGAATATGAAAAAATAAAAGGGAAATATCATTGATTTATATATGAAAAATTACTATTACTACTTGTAATTAGAAGTGACTTTGGGGAGTAAGCTATATAAAATATGCATATAAATGTATAAATTTTGTACAAAATAGGATTGAAATTTAGTCCAAAACTATAAATGAAGAGTGTTTTTATAAAATATAATCTTAGGGTAATTTTCAATGTTTTAAAAAATCCTCAAATACTTTTTTTCTTTCTAATATTTGAAGATTTAGGATGTTTGCCAAATATGTTTATAAAGTAATAACAACTTATATTTGAAAATATTTGTGGCCAAACGAAAATGAGAAACTTTTTTTTTTTTTCTATTTCTATTTAAAATATATAAAAAATTTAAAAAGTTAATTTTTTAGGAAAATATTTCCCTCGTACATAATATACCCGCCCGCCGTCTCTATCCACAAAAGGAATCACCATTGGTATTTCTTGATTCCGAGTTTATGCAAAACTGTTACAAAATAAGGTTCATTTGAAATGAAATCCTCACGGCTCAAAATACTTTATATTATGTTTTAAACATGTCATATGAGATCTTTAAATAGAGAGAGTACTTTCATTTTTTTAGTTTTTACCCTCTCTATATAAATATTAGTCTTGCTTATAGGTACTTGTAATGAATATATTTTAAAACCATTATGCTAAGTTAAACTACAATTCAACTGATAACAAAGTGGACAAATCAAGGAGACTATTCATTCGGACCCATCTAGGAATCCATTTTTCGTTAGCCATTTACAAGAACAAAAGACCCCATTTAAGAATAATAAATAAAATTATTAATACTAATAATGGAGCACCCAATGATTCTTAATTTGCATAAAAGGTCCTTGCTTGATTTTTGAGTTTCCTAAAAGGGTTATGAAAATTATAATAATATATTGTCATTAGTTATTAATACTATATTAAGACCTTGTGAAGATTTCTCTATCACTTATAAAATGAAATGAAGAGAAGAGAATAATACTCTGAAAATTAAATAAATAAAAATAATATACAGGCAGATTAGACAACAAAATGAAAAGCCCTAGGACCGGGTCCCCCTTTCTGTTTTTGGTAAAAGCAAGATACTAGAAAAGAAATTAATTTTCTTGTAATTTTTTCATATAAACCAGTCTTCCCCAAAATAAGAGGAACCAAAAGTACCCTCACAAATCACACAACTCAACATAAAAGTTGCCTCACACGTCCCATCTTTCTTCTTCCCCTACCCCTACCCCTACCCCTATCTACTTCTCATATGGAGTATTATAGTTATATAAGTAAATGAAATTCATCTCCATTGAATACTCACATGATCAACAATTTACTCTTCTTCCATTGACGCTTACAATCATTTTGGTTATAACTGCCAAGTTGTAAATACAGATATTATAGTTTTGTGATTTGTGTAGCTGGAGGTGAAGTGAAGATAATGATGTTGGATCTCAATGTAAGCGTAATCTACAATAATGAGCTTCCAGGAGTTTCTCTAGTTGATGAATCAGCGACGTCCAATTCATCCTTACGAAATGCGGAAGCTACAACCAGTGCCGGTGACGACGATTCGTGCGCCGCAGAGTTGTTCGCTTTCAATTTCGGAATCCTTAAAGTTGGAGGAGCTGAAACTAGTAGGAGCAGCAACAACGATGATGAGGAAGGATACGGTGAGAATCAGAGAGTTACTCATTCTCAATTCGTGACTAGGCAGCTGCTTCCCGTTGATGATGGTGAGTTGAACCGGAAACAGACCGATCGGGTCGTTCTCTCCTCCGGTCGATCCGGTACTTCTGTCGGTTATGGAGATGTGCGACTAGTACAACCACAACAACCGGAGCAACCGAAACAACAAGTGAAGAAGAGTAGGAGAGGGCCAAGGTCAAGAAGTTCACAGTACAGAGGTGTCACTTTCTATCGGAGAACTGGTAGATGGGAATCACATATATGGTTAGTTTTCTAACTGAATTTTTTTTGACTGTATCATGATTAATTGGCAAAATGATAAATGATAAGTCGTCAATTTTGTTAATAAAACTACAATTGGATGCAGGGACTGTGGGAAACAAGTATATTTGGGTATGGATATTGCTATTTTAACTATACAGTTTGCTTAATTTCGTTGTTTCTGTGGATTTTGGTGCTAAAGCTGTGTCTATACTTTTTGCTAATTTTTGATTGGTTTTTGTTGCTGCTTTATATTAGGTGGTTTTGATACTGCTCACACAGCAGCAAGGTAAAATAAAAGTCATACGAGTTCTCAAATATACGTGTTGTCAGTTTTTTCAACTTTATGCTATTTCCCAAATTTGATTGTAGTTGTTTTCTTCTCCATTGTATAGAGCTTATGACAGAGCTGCAATTAAGTTCAGGGGTGTTGATGCTGATATCAACTTTAGCTTAAGTGATTACGAGGAGGATATGCAACAGGTTAGAAATGCAAAGATTCAATTTGCGCAAATATGTTAAGGTCACTGTTGAGCCCTTCTCTGGGTTTACAATTGCTTCCGTTTTAATTGGCATCAATTATATGAATCATATACAAGTATTCTGAACTATTTGGACACCTTTTTTTGATTAACACAGATGAAAAACCTTGGTAAAGAAGAATTTGTGCACTTGCTGCGACGCCATAGCACTGGTTTCTCAAGAGGGAGCTCCAAATTCAGAGGAGTGACGCTACATAAATGTGGCAGATGGGAGGCTCGGATGGGACAGTTCCTCGGGAAAAAGTAAGGAACTCACTCACTCATTGAAATTCTTGAAGAAGTAGATTACATCTTAGGATAGTAGTTGGTCCAAAATGGGACATACATATGTTTAACTTGCGTATTTGAAGAAGAAATCATTGGTACTACAGTATTCATAGTGGGGATTGCACTGCTTATATTGCAGGTATATATATCTTGGGCTATTCGACAGCGAAGTAGAAGCTGCAAGGTCCTAATGATATTGAATTATCCTCTCTCTGATAATGAACATTTATCCTATATTTTCAACTACAATTACGTGTCATCCAACCGATATCTACTTTATATTTCTGCAAATTAGGGCTTACGATAAAGCGGCAATTAAAACTAGCGGAAGGGAGGCTGTTACCAACTTTGAGCCAAGTACCTATGAAGGGGAAACAATGTCTTTACCACAGAGTGAAGGTTTGCTCAAAAGTTCTTACTCTTTTCCAAACTAATATCACTAATTCCATGGAACAATATTATCTATATGTGGATCTATCTCATTTATGATGCCTATGATGCAGGTAGCCAACATGATCTTGATCTGAACTTGAGGATATCAACCACTTCTTCAAAGGAAAATGATAGGTTGGGAGGTTCTCGCTATCATCCTTATGATATGCAAGACGCAACCAAACCTAAGGTATTAGCAGAGTAGCTTATATGCTTCTGTTCATGCAGAATCATCAATTGAATTAAAATGCTCTCTTTTATGTTATAGTGTTCTATTATTACTTCTTTCATAGTTCATATGCAAGAGAATCTATTGTCGTAAATTCATGAGTATTAATTATTGGTAGTAATATAATCTCATTTTGTTAATTCAGATAGCTTTTCCCATTCATTCATAATTGTGATAAAACATGTTCATGAGCATCTTTAATCTTTCTTTTTTGTAGATTGTAATAATCTATTTGTGCTCTTTAAATATAGATGGATAAACCTGGTTCAGTAATAGTTGGAAGTTCACATCTCAAGGGACTACCAATGATGTCCCAACAAGCTCAATTGTGGACTGGAATCTATTCTAATTTCTCTTCCAGCTTTGAGGTAAAATACTAACTCTACCTTCAGTCAGAAATTTGCGGACAAATACAGTGATGAAACTCCAATTTATCTCTGTTTAGTTTTCTTTTCCTCACTTATGGTCAAATTTGCACGTATTCAGTTGCCAAAATAGCCATATTCATGCCCCCTTCCCCCAATTTCCCTCAAGTGCTGGGACCATTTGTGTTGTATGAAACATTTTACCTTTTTATTTCTGCTTCTTTTGCATTGTCTTCAGTTGCCAAAATTGCCATCTTCATCCCCCCCAACCCCAATTTCCCTCGAGTAGTAGAATCATTTGTTTTGTATGAAACATTTTACCTTTTTACTTCTTGTGTTTTGTGGGGCTGAGAATCAGTGATAGTATGCCCCATGACAAATGACAAAATTTATGTGGGATCATATGCCCCATGATAAGATTTTATCTTTAACTTAACAGTATTTTTTTGTTCTTGATCATTTATTTGGACAATAATGAGCTATGTTATTCTTCGGGTGCATCTTCTCATGTGTGATCATAGCCGGTTTTTCATTGCAAACAGTTATTAAAAGTCAATGTCTCTGTTGTGCCCTATTGTGCCACTTCTTAAATTGAATGCATCCTTAGTTTAACCTTCCAAAACCCTCTCTCTGTTAATTTAACTAACAATCATGATAAACTTAAAAATAAAAAGAAAAACTAGGGAAAGCTAACAGGGGAACAAGAAAATCTTTTTGCTTGCCTCGTGCCTTTGTCCCATCTCCTACATCTCTCACAGTTGTCTTTCTTGGTTCTTATATATTTTGACTTCCTTATTGTTTTTTCCCCATAGATAAGA
Organism: Solanum gracilifrons; assembly: GCA_029582605.1. Taxonomy (NCBI): domain Eukaryota; kingdom Viridiplantae; phylum Streptophyta; class Magnoliopsida; order Solanales; family Solanaceae; genus Solanum; species Solanum gracilifrons. The sequence continues at coordinate 21,018 of JAJOOH010014647.1, read as the reverse complement.
TAAACGGAAGAGGGAGATTCATAGAAATAAATTGGGAGATACATGGTAATATTAGAAAGTAGTATAGAGATAGAACAGAAGATATGATTCTCATGCATGTTAGTAATTAGACTTTGTTACAAGATTCGACGTATAAAACTTAATGATGAAGGCATTTTCCTTGTTTTTCTCTTTATAGCCTTGGAGGTTTGACGATATTAAAGTAGCATATTACCACAGTTAAAGCTTCACCTTAGTAATTAAAATCATTTGGCAGGGAAGAGCATATGACAAGAGAAAGGATACAGTTTCATCGCAAGGACCTCCAAATTGGGCATTGCAAATGCCCAGTCAGGTTGATACGACCAACCCATTGACAATGTTCTGCACGGCAGCATCATCAGGATTCTTCATTCCATCTACTACTTCTATCACTTCATCAGCATCTGCATTAGCAACTTCAACAAATGCCTCACAGTGCTTTTATCAGATCAACCCCCGCCTACCACCTCCATAACATGTTTTCTTCCGTAACTAGTAATATAGGTATAAACATAGTCATTGATTTCTTTTGTAAGAAATAAATGACATTTTTGTGGGCAAAGATTCAAACTCCCATTGCAGATTGACTATAGTATTTGTGTTATCCTTGCTTACCGTACTGTTACATTGGTGCAAAATGGCATACTTCCATCTCCTTTAATAATTGAATATTGTGGGGAATCTAAAGTCCTGTTGGATTTTAATTGATCTAATTCATACCCATGGGAACTTTACCGCACTTTTATTGGTTCTGACTGAGATTTGCTACTACTGAGTACTGAGGATTAGGTTTTCTGCTTTGTCCTTCATATATATCTATGACTCTTTTAAGTTTTAAAACATTAAAACTTGTGGCACAAATTTAGACAACCCATTTGATAAGGAAAAGGCTCGAAGTTGAGGAGTCTTCATATTTGTCTACTCTGATTCAAGAATTTGGGGCATTATTTGCTTTTTCTTATCTTTAGACTCACAGAAGATTTAAGTAACAGCAAGTATAAAATAAAATTATTTGATATTTGTTTGATCGTTATGATCATTGGATATATTACTAAAAGAGATTATTTTGATTAGAATAGTCTCTAGTTCCTATAATCTCTAAGAATCCATACAACTTTAGCAAAGAACAACCAACGAAAACAAAAGATAGATAAACCACATCACTAGTTAAGTTCAAACCTTGGTCATGCAGGTAAACGTACATAGCATTAATACTTTTCTAGAGATTTATCGCAATTGAGAAAGTGTTAAACTCGGAGAACCTCTAATTGCTGAAAATGCAGTACTGGATAAAAATAAGTGATTGTTATGGCTGTCAATAAGACATCGTTCAAGAGGTAAAAAGGATAAAACTTCAGACATACCTTATGGACTAAAACATAGATAAACTGTAACATCTCGCACCTAGAAACGACTATAAAGAGTTAAAATATGAAAATATTGATTTTTGGAAAGAATAAGAAAATCTGGAAATTTTGTTTAAGTTAAGAAAGTGAGTTTTGGCCATTTTCAAACGGCCATAACTCCTAGATCAAGAAGATTTAGAAGCAGATCTTGATATGTTTGGAAAGCCCTTGGAGAGATCTTTCCAACGCCGCCGATATTGCACGATTTTGACATCGTACGAGTGAGATATGACTTTCGAAAGTTGGGCTGTTGGATTGAGGAAAGGCTCAATCCGGATTTAGGGAAGGGCAAAGTAGTCTTTTCTCTAATTAATTTCCTAATTCGTTTTTAGGGATTTATTGGGGTAAAAGCTTATTTTGGTCAGATTAGAAAATTATATTCACGCTTAGGGCTTGGAGAAAAGAGCAAGGAAGAAAGAAAGGGAGAAACGCCAAGATTTCCGTCAAGCTTGCGAGTGGAATTCATCGGGGGTGATCCCTATTAAGGTATGTGAGATCTTTCTGTGTTGGGTTAGTTCACCCACACACCAACTTGTTTCAATCCTTTGGTTTGAAGTTTATTTACATGTTGAAAAGTGAGGTTCTTGAAGAACAAATTGTAGAATTCTTGTTGGTCGAATTGTTAATGCTTGGGGGTTGATTTGATTTATGTTTCCGGGCTGTTTTTCGAGTTAGATTGATGGTGTATTGAGAGTACAATTGATCCTAAGTGTTTAGGGAAAGAACTAGGGAAGATTGGAGAGTTTAGAGATGAAAAACCAAGAAGAAAATCGGGGCTTTTCTGGGCAAGGGCTTGGGGCGTCACGCCTGCCAGAGCGCCACAAAAGTTCCTTTGAACTTTGGCCTCTGGCGCGTCGCCCCAGCCAGAGCCCTCTGAAGTTTGAGGGCTGGCGCCCCACGCCTCTCAGAGCTCCAGGGACGCCAGTTCTCTCCATTCGTTCCCCACCTTCTCGTACGTGTTTCTAAGTGATGTACCTATGTTTCCTAGTCGATTCTAACATTCTAAAATACATCTAAACATTATGAAATTATCCATAAATAGGAGATCATGAACCTTGAATCCATAATCCAATTCAAGGAAAGTTAAGACCAAAGTCGAGAGAAGTAAGAGTCAAGTCAAGATGCGTTCTTAGAGTTTTCCAAAAGTCTTTTTCAAATGTTTTAACTTTGTTTTAAGACTTAAAGTTCAAGTTGAGTAAAGAGTAAAGAGTAAAGAGTAAAGTTTGAAGTTCATTTCTTCAAAAGTATATGGGGACTAAGTATTTCCAAAGATATTTAAAATGTTTTCACATTTAAATAAGAACGGAAACTGAGATTTCCAAAGAGCCTTCGGGCTAGTTTTTTGAAAAGAGTAATAGCTTTCTAAATGAAGTAAGCAGGGGAAACTTAGATTTCCAAGATAGCCGGTTGAGTTGAGTAAGCCAGGTAAGTTGTTCAGTTTCTTTCAAATTCTTTCTAGCCTATGTGTGGTTTAGCATTCCAACTCGCATACTCGTACATTCAATGTACCGATGCCAGTTAGCCTGCATCTTATTATGATGCAGACGCAGGTAACCATGATCAGCATCCAACACCTCGTTGATCCAGTTGAGCAGCTCAGAGTCAGTGGTGAGCCTCTTTGCATTACGGAGGACTCTTTTATTCGCTTTCAGTCTTTCATTTATTAGGATGTTGTGGGGTTTGTCCCAACATCCATCTCAGTATTTTAGAGGCTTCATAGACAGTCAAATAGTTATTAGTTCATATGTCTTTCTTTACCGTTCAGATGCTGTTTAAGACTTAAGTACCATTTTGGCCAACTCATTATTCTTTAAGTTATTATTTGAGACTGTTTCATTGAGTTAAGTCTTCCGCTGAGTTAAGTAAGCCAGACCAAGGGTTCGCTTGGGGCTAGCAATGGTCTCCGAATGCCAGTCCCGCCTAGGGTGTAGGCTCGGGGCGTGACATAAACTTTGACAATTCGTGAAAACCAAACACTTCCTAACAGTTTAGTTTGAGCTAATGATTGTTGAAATAAGTAAAGCTTCAATAAATATATCTCTTCCAAATTATACTAACAACCAAGTAAACAACTACAACATTTTTTGTCAACAAACAAAAATGAGCTTTGTTTGCTTGTGAATTTTTAGTAACTAGCTAGTTGTACAATAATTTTAGTGTCAAACTTTTAAAAATGCATATCAAATATTATACATAATATTTTTAAATTATAGCCAGATATAATAAATATAGTAATTATGTGTAAATTTTTCAAAAAATAAATATGTTGAACGGACTATTTTAAGCCTAACCTTTACTTTAACATAATAATAATAAAGGATAAACAAGAAAACCTAAATTCTTCCTGCCGCTAAGTTGCTCCTTTTCAGTCCCGAAGAGATAGAGGAAGGAAGATGGGGAAAGTATGTTACATGAAGCTGAAGGGAAGCCAAAACTTGAGACTCCGTCTTTTAGTAGCGACCCTTTCATCCAAATCGATTATTATTGAGGATATACGTGCTGATTCTACTTGGCCTGGTCTTCGTCCACATGAGGTATCTTTTCTCCGTCTGCTTGAAAAAGTTTGTGATGATTGTGTTGTTGAAATCAATGAAACTGGTAAACTCCCAAAATTGCCTCTTTTTTCTTTTGTGGATATTGGGTTGGAATAATTAAGGATATAAACCCCTCTGCTTTTTTTGGTAGGCACAAAGTTGAAGTACAAACCAGGAATTATAATGGGAGGAAGACATTTAGTTCATGATTGTGGTCTCAATTTGGTTACTTTTTAGAACCGTTGATTCTACTCGGTTTGTTTGGAAAGAAACCACTCACCATTAGGCTTAAAGGTATGCCTTTTGCTCTCTCTTTTTTGTTTTTTTTTTGGGTGATTTGATGTTTATTTTTCCCTTTCAACTTATTCCGTTAGGCAATACCTTTATACTAATGTTAGTTGAAGTCGATTAACATACTACTCGCCTCTCGTCTTCGGTTAAAACACATTGCAACTCATTATGATGTTCAAGTTGACAACAGCCACCCTGCAATCTTCAAGTTTTTTGAGTACATTATGATGTTTCAAAACAGGATGAACAGAGCGAAGACCAATATTTTCAGTATGTAGAGTCTTCTGGCAGCTAAAGAAATTATCCTTTCCAAGGTTGCATTATACCGTGTTTACTTATCTTTTTGAACCCCCTCGATGGAAATCTGCCACTAGTTGCATAGAAGAGAAAGGTTAATGCTGGAAAAAAGACTTGATGAGTTGTTATATATACTGTTGTGACTGTGAGCAACTGCTTAGTCCTTGACCAAAAAATTACTATATGAATAATGGTCTTGATCGAATAATTTCTGCAAAGATTTACGTAAGCAAAGAGACAATTGCAGATAGAGTGCGGATGCAAAGGAATATTGCAGAGCAGAGAAGCCAGTGAAACAGTCTGTTGATTTCCATCATAAGGATTTGTCAGTTGCAGCTATTATTGCTGCTGTCACTGGTCCTTTTTAATTTGGGACTTGAGATGTCTTCCATTTTTTTGATGTACTTGGGTGTTGGCAATATGTCGGTGATCATGAATAGGATACAACCATCCCTGCTTGTTGAAGAACAACAAAACATATCGTGGCCTACCCGTTAGTGATGAAAAGTTAATTGGACATCCTACGACTAGTAATGTCAACAAAGCTTAGGAGAAGGAATTATTATCTTGACATAGCGTACCGACTTCGTGTTCTTCGTACCATGCTCCATAAATTCTCATCTTGTGGAACTTACTGTATGATGGCCTAAATAAAGAGGGAGGCCCCAATGGATCAGTGAAATTTAATGGCCTCAAAAGGATGAAACTTGCTCATTTTTGGGAAATTTTATGGATGTTCTTTGTTCATTGAGTTACTTTAAGGATGTAGTTTAGGTTGTGGGTATAATTTAAGGATGCCTTTTTGGCCAAAAACTCTGTTCAATGCAAGTTGAGGACATTACTTAGGCTGGAGATAGGTTGTTAACAAATAAAATTGCCCAGGTTTAGCAGCTCAAGGAGCTCTACTATCAGTCCCTAAATCCCAAAAAGTACTGTAACTGGCTCTCGCTTAAGATTTTTACAGCTTTTGAATGTTAAAACCATTGATTTCCTTATAACCAAGTGAGTCAAAAAATGCTGCTATTATTTATATGAATTTGCTCTTTATCCCTAAAGCTTGAAACAACTTTTTCAGGGATCACAAATGATGCAAAGGACCCATCTATTGATACATTTTGATCAACTACTTTGCCCATACTGAAACAGTTTGGAGTCCCTGCAGAAGGATTGGAACTGAAAATTGAGAGTCGTGGAGTTGCCCCCAAAGGTGGTGGAGAAGTAGTTCTTTCAGTCCCTATGGTCCCGAATAGTTTAACGGTGAGTTTTATTCTCATTCACTTCATTGTTTTGTATTCTGAGGACAGCTAAGATAACTATAATGATTTTTTGACCAATTGTTTCTGTGACTGCTGTTATATAGGCTACTAAATGGGTTGACAAAGGTCTGGTGAAGAGAATTAGAGGTGTTTCCTTTTCAACTAGGGTCTCTGTTCAGTTTGAGAATACCATGATTCACGCATCTTGTGGAATCTTGAATCCGTTGCTTGCAGATGTTCACATATTTACAGATTATAAAGCTGGAGCACAAGCCGGAATGTATGATCATCTTGTGGATATGTCACACTTGCTGTCCTTTAATGTAGTAACAATCCAGGTCATGTTTTAACTTGGACTTGCTGATTATATCTGACGATCAACTTTGATTGCAGGTCACCTGGCTATGGAATTTCTCTAGTGGCAGAGACTACATCTGGTTGTGTTATATCTGCTGATACCACAGTTTCTTATGCAAGAGGAGAAGATGATGCTGACCTAGAGGATGATAGGAAAGCTCTGATCCCTGCTGAGGAAGTTGGTGAGCAAATTGCTTCTGCACTACTTGGGGAAATAAAACAGGGGGGAGTAGTTGATTCAACACATCAGGTGTGTGTAATTAATTTCTAACAATGTTAATCCTCATGAATTCAAGACGATCATATCAGTCTCCTTCAGTTTTCTACATGACAATTTGTCTGTCTTTTACTTTTGCATCTCCGTATGAACCTCTTCCGAGTCCTATTGTACATTTATCAGCATTTCAACAGATGATTTTGTTGTGCTTATGAGTACTTCCACAGAAACCTGAAACAAGCTTCTCCCAGTTTGTTCCCATTCATAAACATTACCTAGCACTATTTAGGGCAGAGAATAACTTTGATTTCACTTCAAGATGGTCCCCCGTTCCATGAATTCTTTCTCACCAATTTTGTGTATTAACAGGGACTGCTGTTTCTCCTATGTGCGTTGTGTCCGAAAGATGTTTCAGAAGTTCGTGTTGGGAAGTTGTCACCAAAAGGAATAGAAGCATTAAGGCACATCAGAGACTTTTTGGGTGTCAAGTTTGTCATGAAACCTGATGCCTCCACAGGAACTGTCAATCTCATGTGTCTTGGCTCTGGATTTCAGAATTTATCCCGGAAAGTATCATGATAATAAAAAATTGGGCATCATTTGGTGGTTGATTTTATATAGGGAAACATGTGATTTTCTGGCTTGACATTCATCAATGGAGGTGGGGTTTGGAGTAAAATCAAAAGTGTCACGTGGTCGTTAGTTGTAACCAGAGTTATTCATGTATTAAAACTAGCATACTCAATATTATGTTTGGTAGCTTTGTAGTTGTTCTCTATAAAAAAAAAGGTTCAGCATAAATTATTTGGACAAAATGCCAAGAGAAGATTATTTACATAAGTTAACTGAGAAGAGGGGAGTAAATTGACCAAGATGCTAAGAAGATCATTAATTTGGAAGTTTAATATAACTAGAACAATGCTCTATCATTCATCATATAGCCCACTTCAACCTCACTCAAAAATTATTTTTTTAATCTTATGATCTCATTATACATAGGGATTTGGTACATGCAGTATTTGTTAGGTAATCGGAATATTTATTTTGCAAGTCAATATCTAATTATCATTATTTAGTAAATACAAATTGAGTTATTTAATCAGAATGGTATTCTGAACAAATATTAAAGATAAGCAATATCATGTAATAATAGTTATCAGACATATCAAATAATCTGTTGGTGCAAAGACGCGTAGTTCCACCTAAAAAGGTTCTTGGAAAAAGTTTAACCCAAAATTTTTTGTTTACAAAGTTCTGCATTTTACATTTACAATAAAATATTAATAATTCTGATGTGAATATAAATATTAGATCGCAATTTATAATAGCTTAAATAAGAATAAGTTAAGATGCTTTGATATGCAATCCAAGTCTGTCTATATATCTTTCGTGTTTGATACGACGTCAAATATTTTTTAAGAAAAATTTCTCCAAAAAGAAATCATTCTCTAAATTATTAGGATTAGCTGTCTTAATTGACTTTGATTTCTTTAGATATTGAGTCTATGATACCAATAATTACATCTTAAATGGTTAAGTAGGAAAAGACATTAGTAATTTTTAATAAATGAAATGTGGTTTGTGTGTTCCTACGCAAAATATATTATTTTCCTTGGAGCTAGGTATATAATTTCCTCAACGTCCACTAAACAAACGCATGGTACGCATGAAGAAAAACAAACTAGCATATGGGACCATACTTTATTTCTTAGTGCTAATTGTCGGGTTTTCTTTTTATGAAACTTATCTTTCCAAAGTTCCACTAGATGGTCCATATTTACAGATATTTTTTGAGCTTATAATATATATAAGTGCTCTGCCAAAAGTTTGAAGTAATTATTTATCCTTTGAGTTTTTGAACCATGGAAGCTCCATCAGAGGCACAATTACCAAGAAGAACCGGTGGCTGGATCACCTTCCCCTTTATCATAGGTCTCTCCTCTCCTTCCTCTTTTGTAGACCCTGAACCTTGTTCCTACACGATTTTTGATCAAGCATTCATTATTTATTTTTATTGTTATTTTTAACAGCATGAAAAAACTCAAAATCTCAAGTGCTACAATGTTATCCATGTTACTTTGTTTGTTGCACATAGCCTAAATATTTAATTTAACATGTTATAACAAGTTACGTATAAATATTGACGTGTAACTGGATTTTGACAAAAACAGCGAGCTCAGTAGGGTTGACCTTAGCATTTGGAGGTTGGACAAACAATCTTATTGTGTATCTGATTAAGGAATTTGATGTTGAGAGTATTGATGCTGCTCAAATATCAAATTTGGTTAATGGTGCTGGAAGCTTAATTCCTGTTGTTGCTGCAATTATTGCCGACTCTTTTCTTGGTTGCTTCTCTACCATTTGGATTTCATCCATCATCTCATTATTGGTAATTACTACTCCACTATTTTGTGTGTACCTAACTTAATTTGTTTGACCTTATAAAATTGGTTCTTTAGGGTGTTTTATTAAGTTTAATTTTTTTTGTGTGAATACGTTGTAGGGCACTATCCTTTTAGCTTTAACAGCTACAGTTGATTCTTTAAGGCCTAAACCGTGTGAAGTTGGTTCAACCTCATGTACCCCTAAACCAAAAGTTCAATATGTAGTTCTCTATGCAGCAATAGTTCTGGCTACTCTGGGTAGTGGTGGTACCCGATCAACCCTTTCGACGATCGGAGCCGATCAGCTAGCTGATAAACCAAAGGATCAAGGGATTTTCTTCAATTGGTTCTTCTTCTTTTGGTATTCTGCTTCTGTAATATCGTCCACAGCTATTGTCTATGTTGAAGATAACGTGAGTTGGAAAGCTGGATTTTTCATTTGTGCTGCGTCCAATATTGTTGCTTTACTCATTTTCCTAATGGGAAGTAGATTTTACACTAAATTTAAGCCAGAAGGGAGTCCATTCACCAGTTTGGCTCGTGTTGTTGTTGCTAGTATTACCAAAAGACAAGTTCCGCTCCCATCTACTGCTCAGGATTTCTTCCAGGGATGTAACGTAGCACCCAAATCACTAGCTGTTGTACCTTCCAACACCTTCAGGTAATACATACTTCATTCGTTTTAATCTGTTTCTCTTTAACTTTTTTTTTTTTAGTTTGTTTTGAAAAGATTGTTTTTTTTTTTACGAGAGGGAGTTGCTCGGATGGTAAGCACCCCTCACTTCCAACCCGAAGGTTGCGAGTTCTAGTCACCAAGGGAGCAAAAGGAGTGGGAGCTCCTAGGGAGGGTTAAAAAATAAAAAAAAAGATTGTCTCTTTTCTTTAAAGGGAAAAAGGACAAGTATACCCTCAAACTATTGTAAATGGTATGCATATACTCTATGTCATACTTTTGGGACGGCAAGGGCATCAATGACCCAAAAGTATGACGGAGGGTATCTGCATACCATTTACGATAGTTCGGGGGTATATTTGTCCTTTTTCTCTTCATTTTTTAGCAACTCTTTAATTTCAACTTTCTACACATGTTTGAGATCACAATATTAAAGAATATTTTGATACATTCTACATATCTTTATTAGTTTAAGACGATATATATAAGATTCAAAAATCTTATTTACTTTCTTAAATTCTATGTCAAATCAAAACTAGACAAACAAATTAAAATAGAGGGAATAAATATAAAAGTCCTTTTTATACTTTAAAATGTTGTCTCGTCAAAGTAACACAAACGAAATGAGGGGATTATATGATCGTGGCATGATTAAATTTTGCAGTGGAAGTGCATGTGAAGATGTCAGCATATCTTTATGTTGGAAGATTTTTTTTATAAATAATCTGTGTCGACAATGATATGAAGCACTTTTTTGTTTTTATGGATTGATGTTATCTCTACACTACTAGAGATTTGTTAATTAATTTTAGAGGAGACGTACTCTCACACGTCACAGGCAAGTTGATTTATTTGGTTCAAACAAGTAAAATCACTATATTTTGTTGTTGATAATATAATCCCATGAGACAAAAATTTTGAACTTCCGTAGATTATAATAATGCAGGTTTTTGAATCGTGCTGCTATTATAAGTGAAGGTGACGTAAAACCAGATGGTTCAACAAGTAATCGATGGAGACTTTGTTCAGTACAACAAGTAGAAGATTTCAAAACCTTAATTAAAATCTTACCACTTTGGTCAACTAGTTTTTTTCTTGGCACCACAATTGGGGTGCAATTAAGTTTTTCAGTCCTTCAAGCCTTAGCAATGGACCGCCACGTAGGACCCCATTTCCAAATCCCAGCTGGATCCGTACTCGTTTTTGTCCTCATATCTACTGCTCTATTCCTCGCCCTGTTCGATAAAATTGTTTTACCTACGTGGAAGAATTTGACAGGTAAATCACTTACGCCTCTCCAGAGAATTGGGATTGGACACGTGCTCAATTTTGTGAGCATGGGTGTATCAGCCTTAGTCGAGTCAAAGAGACTAAATGTAGCAAAATCAAATGAAGGTTCCAATATTGTGGCAATGTCAGTTTTATGGCTTGTGCCACAATTAGCACTTAATGGTATCGCGGAGGCATTTCATTATCCTGGACAAGTATCATTGTATTACCAAGAGTTCCCGATAACCTTAAAGAACATGGCGACCGCGATGATTTCCGTGCTTGTTGGTATATCATTTTACTTGGCTACTGCTCTAATTGATGTTGTTAGAAAGACAAGTAAATGGTTACCAGGTAACATAAATGATGGAAGGCTGGATAATGTGTACTGGATATTGGTTGTAGGGGGAGTAGTGAACTTTGGTTACTATGTAACATGTGCTTGGTATTACAAGTATCAAAACCTCAACGAAGTGGATCATGATGAAACTCCTTCTGATGAGTGATTTGAGGATGAGATCAATTTTAATATCCTCAGACTTGTGAGTGAGTAATAATTAATTTATCATCAATCTGCAATTAGTGAAAAAACATTTGCAAATAACATGTTGTAATGTCAACTTCACACAAAGATGGAGTATGAAGTTTTGAAACTCTTAAGCCGAATTTCAAATAGCAACGTTTTAAGTTTTTGAATTGCTTGACTTGCTTGCTTTAATTTCCAAATTCACACTTCAATACGAATATCCAAACTTCAGACAATATATTCATGTGTTTTACGTTTTCATAAGGGTTTTCTCCTTATACATTGTCTATCATATGATGATTCATTTTATGATCGCTAAGTGCGTGGATAAATTTTCATGAATAACATTTAATTAAACAAGAATGAAGGTGTGAGGTCTTGCATTACATATTTTAAACATACTCTGATATATGATAAAATTATAATTATATGTTGGAGTAATTTTTAAATCTTATTTTTGTATATCAATTTTTTCCTTGCATTTGCTTACATAACTACATAGTTTTGGGTCATGGATCGATCTAACTCGATCCAAGAAGTTATATGAAAAGAGATGAACTAATTATCTCTTATTTGAAAAAGAAGAGGGAATAGTTACCATGTAACTGGTCAACTTCCCAACCCTTCTTTATAAAAATGATTTTTTTCATTACAGACCAAACGTAAACGTGAATAAGAAAAGAAAAAAACCAGAAGGAAAACCTTTAATCCAAATATTTTGTCTTACAAAGTTTTGTTTTTTACATTTATATTTACAATAAAAATGTTAATAATTATGATGTGAATATAAATATTGGATTGTAACTTATAATGGCATAAATAAGAATAATGAAAGTTACGAGTGCTTTGACATGCAATCCATGTCTGTTTATATATCTTCTATGTACATGTTTGCTACGACGACGTAAAAGTCAATGAGAAAAATTTCTCCAAAAATCAGTCATCATCTAAATTATTAGGATTAGTAGTCTTAATTGACTTTGATTACATTAGATATTAATTAAGAGTCTATGATACCAATATTTATTTCTGAAATGGTCAAGTAGGAAAAGACATAGAGTAGTAATTTTTAATTAATCAAATGTAATTTGTGTGTTCAACAGTAGTTTGGAATACTCCAGCAAAAGATATTATTTTCCTTCGAGCTAGGTGATATTGGAATAATATCTATTTTGAAAGTGAGAGTCTAATTAATTATGATTACAATTTAGTATCTTCAAATCGAGTCATTTAATAAATATTTAATTGTGATTACGAATATTAATTAAAGGGAAGAAGCTGACAATTGTCATGTAAACCAGAAGACATATCAAATTAAATGAACAATACTAAATTGTAGTCATTAGTCAAATTAACAATTTAATACTATAAAGTTGAGGGCCTTTAATTAAATCTTTGAAATTTTTTTATGCAATATGTAATTTCCTCCCATTTTATTAAATTCTCATGAACAAGACAATGTGCTGTCCTTATCCTAATTGAGATATTTTTTAGCTGATATTATATATATAAGTTCTCTCCCAAAAGTTTGAAGTAATTATTTATCCATTGAGTTTTTGAACCATGGAAGCTCCATCAGAGGCACAATTACCAAGAAGAACTGGAGGCTGGATCACCTTCCCCTTTATCATAGGTCTCTATCTTGTTCCTACACGATTTTTGATCAGGCATTCGTTATTTATTTTTATCGTTATTTTTAACAACATAAAAAAACTCAAAAGTTTTAGTGCTAGGATGCTATCTATGTTACTTTGTTTGTTGCACATAACCTAAATTAAATATCTATTACTAGTAATTTAACATGCTATAACAAGTTACGTATATATATTATTGACGCGTAACTCAATTTTGACAAAAACAGCGAGCTCAGTAGGGTTGGCCCTAGCATTTGTGGGTTGGACAAGCAATCTTATTGTGTATCTGATTAAGGAATTTGATGTTGAGAGTATTGATGCTGCTCAAATATCAAATTTGGTTAATGGTGCTGGAAGCTTAATTCCCGTCGTTGCTGCAATCATTGCGGACTCTTTTCTTGGTTGCTTCTCTACCATTTGGATTTCATCCATCATCTCATTATTGGTAACTACCACTGTTTTTTTTTTACCTAACTTTTGACTTTTAACTTTTTTTTTTTCATGAATTACTTATTACTCCTCATATTCAACATTTCTCTTCAATCATTGTATGACATAATTGTGTATTTATAGAACCATTTTTTTTTTTGAATACTTGTAGGGCACAATCCTTTTAGCTTCAACAGCTACAGTTGATTCTTTGAGGCCTAAATCGTGTGAAGTTGGTTCAACCTCATGTACCCCTAAACCAAAAGTTCAATCTGTAGTACTCTACGCAGCCATAGTTCTAGCAACATTGGGTAGTGGTGGTACCAGATCAACCCTAGCAACGATCGGAGCCGGTCAGCTAGCTGATAAACCAAAGGATCAAGGAATTTTCTTCAATTGGTTCTTCTTCTTTTGGTATTCTGCTTCTGTTATAGCATTAACAGCTATTGTCTATGTTGAAGATAACGTGAGTTGGAAAGCTGGATTTTTCATTTGTGTAGCAGCTAATGTACTTGGTTCAGCCATTTTCGTAATGGGAAGCAGATTTTACGCTAAGTTTAAGCCAATAGGGAGTCCATTTACCAGTTTGGCTCGTGTTATTGTTGCTAGTATTACCAAAAGACAAGTTGCACTTCCATCGACTGCTGAGGATTTCTTCCAGGGATGTAATGTAGTACCTAAAGAAGCATTAGCTGTTGTACCTTCCAAGACCTTCAGGTAACACATGCTCCCTCCGTTTCAATTTGTTTGTCATATTCTTCTAAGTCCTTTTCAAGAAAAATGTACACTCTCTTCTTTTTTAGCAACACTTTCATTTCAATTTTTTAAATCATGTCATGTTTAAGACCACTATATTAAAAGAAAATTTTATATATTCTATATATTTTTATCATAAGACACAAGATTCAAAAGTATTTATTTTCTTAAACTTCGTGTCAAATTAAAAATTAAAAATAGAGGGAATATAAATGATTACGTATAAGACAACAAATATAAAAGTCTTTTTTATCTTTTAAATGTGGGGTCTTGTAAGATTTAACACACATAAAATGAGGGGTGTTTTATGATCGTGGGGTGATTTAATTTTTCAGTGGAGGTGGATGTGAAGATTTCAGCATATCTTTATGTTGAAAGATTTCTTATAAACAAACTTTTTCGACAATTATATGAAGCACCTTTTTCTTTTTATGGCGGGATGTTATCTCTAAACTATTGGAGATTGAATACTTTATTGTTAATTAATTTGGATAGAGACGTACTCCCACACGTCACGGGCAAGTTGATTTATTTGGTTACTTCAAACAAGTAAAAGCACTATATTCTGTTGTTGATAATATACTCACATGAGACAAAAATATTTGTATGCTTGGTTTTCTATTATAAATTTAAGCTATTGACTTTTGGAGTATGTCTTTTTGTAAAGAAGCTTAAATTATCAGGGAACGGACATTTTTGTGTATTAAGTTTTACAAATAAATAGCAATTAAGTTCCATATTTTTGACTATTTAGTGATACATTAATTAAGTTGGGCACACGTGTTCTTGCTTTACATAGAGTATCTTTTGTGTGATAATAATGTTATCTAATCAGCTTGAGTGTATCTTTTAACTTTCGTAGAGTATTGAAGTTGCTCATATATGATGTAGGTTTTTGAACCGTGCTGCCATTATAAGTGAAGGTGACCTAAAACCAGATGGTTCAACAAGTAATCGATGGAGACTTTGTTCAGTACAACAAGTAGAAGATTTCAAAACCTTAATTAAAATCTTACCACTATGGTCAACTAGTTTTTTTCTTGGCACCACAATTGGCGTACAAGCAAGTTTGTCAATCCTTCAAGCCTTAGCAATGAACCGCCACATAGAACCCAATTTCCAAATCCCAGCTGGATCCGTACTCGTTTTTGTCCTCCTATCTACTGCTCTATTCCTCGCCCCGTTCGATAAATTTCTCTTACCTACGTGGAAGAATTTGACTGGAAAATCACTTACACCTCTCCAGAGAATTGGGATTGGACACGTGCTCAATTTTTTGAGCATGGGTGTATCAGCCTTAGTCGAGTCAAAGAGACTAAATGTAGCAAAATCAAATGAAGGTTCCAATATTGTGCCCATGTCAGTGTTATGGCTTGTGCCACAATTAGTCATCGTTGGTATTGCGGAGGCATTTCATTTTCCTGGACAAGTATCATTGTACTACCAAGAGTTTCCAATAACCTTAAAGAACATGGCGACCGCGATGATTTCGGTGCTTGTTGGTATATCATTTTACTTGGCTACTGCTCTAATTGATATTGTTAGAAGGACAAGTACATGGTTACCAGGTAACATAAATAATGGAAGGCTGGATAATGTGTACTGGATATTGGTTATAGGGGGAGTATTGAACTTTGGTTACTATGTAACATGTGCTTGGTATTACAAGTATCAAAACCTTAACGAAGTGGATCATAATGAGATTCCTTCTGATGAGTGATCTGAGGATGAGATCAATTTTAATATCCTCAGACTTGTGAGTGTTTAGAGATAGCAATAATTTATCATCAATCTGCAATTAGTGGAAAAAAATTGTGTAATCTAAAAGCTATTGAGACATATCAAATCAAGTGAACTTTATCGACATATAATTAATTATATGTATCTAAATATGGAATGTAACTGAAACACACTAATTTAGGAATAAATATATAAAATTGTATCTCAATAATGTTTCAAATCATGCGTACTTCTCCGCTTATTAAAATAATGTGTCGATTACATTCATAGCTAGTCAGGACATCTCGCCACGATGATGTTTGCTTCACCTTTTGATTTGTCAATATTGCTCCTAGATCTGACGGACCTCCAGCAGAGCCATTGAAAAATTAGCTTTTTCGTTCCTCCAACTAATAAAGCTTTAAAAAATAAGGCCCTCAAGTCGTCAGAGATGAAATAAGAGTCGGCTGAAGAGTGAGATTGTTAGGAAAAAATGGTGACTATAATTTGGCAGGAAAAAAAAAAGCACAAACTAACTACTTGCAAGTAACACCAATTGCCATTATATTGTAGCATCCTCTTTGGAATAAAATATTTGAACTATAATTTTCTAGAGCTATTACATTATTTGCATTGATTCTGATTGTTTGAGGTAGGGGTGTACATGACCGGTTGGTTCGGGTTTTTCAAATATCAAACCACATTATTTGTGTAAAATTTTTAAATTTATAAACCAAACCAAACTAATAAAATTCGGATTTTTTTGGGTTTTTCAACCTCGGGTTGGTTCGGGTTTTTCAAATACCAAACCAAACCATTGTGTCGAATTTTTAAATTTATAAATCAAACCAAACTAATCAACCTCGGATTTTTTCAGATTTTTGGATTTTTACGGTAAAGTTTGCATACAAACATATAATTAACTTGTGCTCCAAATATTTCTTAGTATTGAATTGATTTTCTTTTTGCATTAGTATTAATTTGATTTTGATTTAAATTTTATTATAATTATCAACATCTATGAACTATAATCTTTATTGGATCATTCCGAATTCTAAGTTTTAAACTTGAAATAATATATTAAAAGATAAAAGCTATGAAATAGTATAAGAAATATTTTAAAATTATATCAAAGTAAATATTTTTATGTATAAAATAAAATTTTAAAATTACATATATAATGTCGGGTTGGTTTTTTTTAGTTAAAACCAACCCAACCCAAATATAGTCGGGATTTTTTTTCCAATACCAAACCAAGTCAAACCAAACCACTAGTCGGGTTTTTTTTTTGTTTGACTCGATTTGGGATTTGGTTCGGTTTTCGATTCAGTTTTGTATACCCTAGTTTGGGGAAGTTTACTTGTTAATAAGTGGGGGGTGGGGGTGGGGGAGAGATAGGGTTTGAGATTGGGGGAGATGATGAGAGAGAGAAATATTTGATTGTTATTAAAATATTAATTGTGGAGTTTAAATGTAAAGATAATTAATTAATTCTAATTTTAAGGAATGTGGGTATCATCTTCAATAATATATGGTATAAAATATTTAAAATGATATATGTAATTGTTTGAAAATAGAGGTTATCATATTATTAATATATATGATAGTGAGGTATAAGTAGTTTATCCAATTTTTTAATTAATGAAATGTATGTGTGTTCAACAGTTTGGAATACTCCGGCAAAAGATATTCTAGGTGATATTGGAATAATATCTATTTCGAATCTTTTCTAGAGTTAAACTATAAAAAAATTTGACTAACATTTTATGATTGTATTTTTTTTATCATATTGATATGCAAAAAATTGCAATTTATAGTACTTTTTATATAGTTTTTGGATATCTATTTTTTTTTAAATATCAAATTAATATAATTTAATTTAACTTTGAAAATTAGTCAAATTGACTTTGCGCAACATTACAAATAAAAGGAAAGTAATCATTAGTCAAATATACAATTTAATATAAAGTTGAGGGCCGTTAAAAATATTTATGCAATATTGTAATTCTAATTTCTAGCCATTTTATTAAATTCTCATGAACGAGAGTGAAGAGAATGTGCTGTCCTTATCCTAATTGAGATATTTTTTGAGCTGATATAATATATATAAGTGCTCTCCCAAAAGTTTGGAACTTATTACTTATCCTCTGTGTTTTTCAACCATGGAAGCTCCATCAGAGGCACAATTACCAAGAAAAACCGGAGGCTGGATCACCTTCCCCTTCATCACAGGTCTCTCCTCTCCTCTCCTCTGTCTTCCGGTAGATCTGAACCTTGTTCCTACACGATTTGATCAGGCATTTCAAATTTTTAACAACGTGAAAAAATCAAAAGCAATGTGCTATGATTCTATTCATGTTACCTTGTTTGTTGCACATACCCTAAATATTTGTTACAGTAATTTAACTTGCGTATATATATATATATATATATATATTGACGCTAAATCCGTAACTCAATTTTGAAAAAAACAGCGAGCTCAGTAGGGTTGACCCTAGCATTTGTGGGTATCTGGTTAAGGAGTTTGATGTGCAGAGTATTGATGCTGTTCAAATATCAAATTTGGTTAATGGTGCTGGAAGCTTAATTCCTGTGCTTGCTGCAATTATTGCCGACTCTTTTCTTGGTTGCTTCTCTACCATTTGGATTTCATCCATCATCTCATTATTGGTAACTACCACTGTTTTTTGTTATTACTCCGATCCTCATATTCAACACTTCTCTTCAATCATTGTATGACATAATTGTATATTTATAGAACCATTTTTTTTTTTGTGAATACTTGTAGGGCACAATCCTTTTAGCTCTAACAGCTACAGTTGATTCTTTAAGGCCTAAACCTTGTGAAGTTGGTTCAACCTCATGTACCCCTAAACCAAAAGTTCAATCTGTAGTACTCTACGCAGCCATAGTTCTAGCAACATTGGGTAGTGGTGGTACCAGATCAACCCTAGCAACCATCGGAGCCGGTCAGCTAGCTGATAAACCAAAGGATCAAGGGATTTTCTTCAATTGGTTCTTCTTCTTTTGGTATTCTGCTTCTGTTATAGCATCAACAGCTATTGTGTATGTTGAAGATAACGTAGGCTGGAAAGCTGGATTTTTCATTTGTGTAGCAGCTAATGTACTTGGTTCAGCCATTTTCGTAATGGGAAGCAGATTTTACGATAAGTTTAAGCCAAAAGGGAGTCCATTTACCAGTTTGGCTAGTGTTATTGTTGCTAGTATTACCAAAAGACAAGTTGCACTTCCATCGACTGCGGAGGATTTCTTCCAGGGATGTAATGTAGTACCTAAAGAAGCATTAGCTGTTGTACCTTCCAAGACCTTCAGGTAACACATGCTCCCTCCGTTTCAATTTGTTTGTCTTACGTACTGTTCGTTTCAATAAATCCACCATTTTGTTGTTGATAATACTCACATGAGACAAAAAATTGGAACTTATCCTACTTTGATAACATATTGATTTGTATGCTTGGTTTTCTATTATAAATTTAAGCTATTGACTTTTGGAGTATGTCTTTTTTTAAATAAGCTTAAATTATCAGGGAACGGACATTTTTGTGTATTAAGTTTTACAAATAAATAGCAATTAAGTTCCATATTTAGTGATAAGTTGGGCACACGTGCACTTGCTTTACATAGAGTATATTTTTTATGATAACAATGTTATCGGATCATTAACTTTCGTAGAGTACTGAAGTTGTTTATATATTATGCAGGTTTTTGAACCATGCCGCCATTATAAGTGAAGGTGTCGAAAAATCAGATGGTTCAACAAGTAATCGATGGAGACTTTGTTCAGTACAACAAGCAGAAGATTTCAAAGCCTTAGTTAAAATCTTACCACTTTGGTCAACTAGTTTTTTTCTTGGCACAACAGTTGGCGTGCTATTTAGTTTGTCAATCCTTCAAGCCTTAGCAATGGACCCAATTTCCAAATCCCAGATGCATCTGTATTCGTTTTTGTCCTTATATCTAGTGCTCTATTCCTCGCCCTGTTCGATAAATTTGTTTTACCTACGTGGAAGAATTTGACAGGCAAATCACTTGCGCCTCTCCAGAGAATTGGGCTCAATTTTTTGAGTATGGGTATCTCAGCCTTAGTCGAGTCAAAGAGGTTAAATATAGCAAAATCAAATGAAGGTTCCAATATTGTGGCAATGTCAGTTTTATGGCTTGTGCCACACTTAGCACTTAATGGTATCGCGGCGGCATTTCATTATCCTGGACAAGTAGCATTGTACTACCAAGAGTTTCCAATAACCTTAACGAACATGGCGACCGCGATGATTTCCGTGATTCTTGCTATATCATTTTACTTGGCTTCTGCTCTAATTGATGTTGTTAGAAAGACAAGTACATGGTTACCAGGTGACATAAATAATGGAAGGCTGGATAATGTGTACTGGATATTAGTTATAGGGGGAGTAGTGAACTTTGGTTACTATGAACATGTGCTTGGTATTACGAGTATAAAAACCTCAACGAAGTGGATCATATTGATTCTCCTTCTGATGAGTGAAATCAATTCTAGTATCCTCAGACTAGTGGGTATTTAGAGAGAGCAATAACTACCATCAATCTTGCAATTAGTAGAAAAACGTTTTCAAATTACATCATGTTGTCGTACTTAATTTCTTTTTAACCGATCTCCATATTTCAACTTCAGACAAAAATATATGAAGTTTTGAAACTTTTAGGCAGAATTTCAAACAAAAACATCTCAAGTTTTTTGGATTTCTAGTCTTTCTTGGTTCTCAAATTCACACTTCAATACGAATGTTTGAACTTCAGAAAATATTCAAGTGTCTTACGTTTTCATAATGATTTTTTCCTTTACACATTGTCTGTGATTAATTTTATGATCGCTAAGTGCGGACAAATTTTCCTGAATAACATTTAAACAAGAGCCAAGGTGTGAGGACTTGCGTTACATATTTTAATCATACTATGGAATGTAATAAAAATAGAATTATATCTTGGAATAATTTTTAAATCTTATTTTCGTATATAAATAAATATTTTCCTTGCATTTGCTTACATAACTTTTACATGTATGCCTTATGAAAGTTATGGTTATAATCTGGATTAAATTTATAAAAAAAAATGTTTACAAATACACTAATTTCACACCCCACGATGCGCCGGCATATTAATTAGTTTAATATAAATGGAAGCATTTTTGTTGATCATGCACTGTTCTCCTTGATCCGGCAATGTTTTTTTTTTTTTTTTTTTTTTTGGCA
>JAJOOH010014646.1:0-21988 GCA_029582605.1 Solanum gracilifrons | reverse complement strand
ACACGTGCGTCAAAACTACTATATATATATATATATATATATATATATATATATATATATAGTCTTTTTAATACAAATTCATGGCTTAAGATATCACCCATGAAGTGTGTGATGAGGTTTAGAAAGAAGGAAAAACTTAGACCTAGGCTCATTGTCCCGTTTGAGCCTTTGAGGTCTTGGAGCGGATTGGAGAGGTGGCCTATATGTTGGCCTTGCCAACTAGATCGTCTATTGTTCATGTTGTTTTCCTTGTTTCCATGCTTCAAAAGTATGTACCCGATGCGTCCCATGTGATTTCGCTTAATTCAGTGCTTTGGATCTGGATTTGGCATTGAGTAGGAGAATATATATTGGATTGGCAGGTTTGAAAGCTAAGGACTAAGGATATAGCTTATGTTAAAGTTCAACGGAAGCACCACCAGATTGGAGAGGCTACTTAGGAGATCTAGTTTGATATGCTTTCCAGATATCCTCAACTTCTCAAAGCTTCAGATATTTTTCCTTATTTTATGTTCGAGGACAAACATGGATTTTAGTGATAGATAATGTAATAACCCTGAAGGTCATTTTGGAATTTCTTGAAAAAAATACTATTTTATCCCTCTCAATAGTTACCCTGGGTTATGTTTTATCAGTATATGAGGTTAGATTTGAACCTGATCGAAAAGTTGGGATTTTTGAAGGTTTTGGAATCTTGGAACCCCTTATGTTAATATAAGTGATTTTAGTTCGCATCTGCTGCTACAAGTCTCAAAATGAAATTATATCAGTTTCATTAGCTCTAAAATGCATACTTTGATCTAGTAGTGTGGTCGTTTTTAGTTCCAAAGATTTTATGTGGATTTGAGCCCATGAGTTGAATTTTTAGTTGAATTTAGGCTAAGGTTTGACTTTGGTCAACTTTCAGTGTTCGGGCATTCAAATTTGATTTTCGTTGATTCTGTTGGATTCAAGAGGTAGTTTAAAGACTAGGTAACACCTTGGTTCAGTTTCTAAGGGTTCCGATGGTGTTTTGGTTTTTTTAGTGGAAATTAGTTAGTTATGGGTTGTACAGGTGTTGGGTCAAGGAGACCTCGACTCCATGTTCTGATGGTTCAAATGGGTTTAGAATGTCAAATTAAGTAGGGTAGCATATTTAGTTTGTGTGCACAGGATTCCGAATGAATCCCGAGGGTCTATTCAGAGAATTTCAAATCTTGATGTTCTGTTGTCACTGTTGTTATCTGTTGTCTGATGATTTCCTTATCACAATCGTATGGACTTCTACTGTGATATATCGCATATGTCGAAATTTGGGATTGTCCTAATTCCTTCTTCACGACCGCATAGGACAAAGTACATGAGAAGAATTTAATTCTCCAAAATGTGATTCTTCCCCATTACTCCATTTTTGAACCTTAAGAACTCACTTAGGCAATTTCAAAGGAGATTTTTGAGATCAAACTTTTAGGTAAGTGATTTTAACTTCAACCCTTCATTATCCATTTATTATTTCATGATTTTTAGCATAAAAAATATCTATTTCAAATTCAAAATTTGGAGATTTTCTCATGAATTTGGGTTTTAGTAAATTGGACTTTGGAGTATGATTTCTAACTCGTTTTTCGATATATTTTGCGTGTGAGTTCCTAATTCCTTGAGTAGCATGTTGTTCTATAAAAATTATAGAATTACTCTTAGCCCTCGGGTTTGACCTTTTAGGTTGATTTGGATCCAAATTTTAAAATCAACATTATGAGTATCATTATTCGTATTTTCGCATGAAGATTCTGTATTTGATTAGATTGTGTGGATTCTGAGGCTCGACATAATGGAAATGCTCAAGTCCTGATTTGATTTATTCACTTTAAGGCAAGTGGACCTTTTTTTACTCTTTTACAAAGTGGGTTGGGCCTTCTTTGATGTGTCTTAATGATTGCTAGTCATAGGGAATGATGGGGTGTACGTGTGATTAAGGTAGAGAGTTCCCACCCGAACACTAGAGTCAAGCATGTAAGGTTAATTACACTTGTTGAAATATTATTATGTATTATGATCATGGGTGGCCTTGGATGACTAGTATGATTCCTTATTGATGATATGCTTGGGATTGATGCAATTAATTTATTGATGTGAACTTGTTATCCTCTCATTATGCATATGATCATGTTTATTTGGATTGGTGCTGAAACTCTGATATAAAATGACACTATGCGAAATTGATGAAAAAGAAAGATAAAGAGGATATGATTTCGAGGGACGTTCCTGTAACACCTCAGAAGTGCCTAGCACAGATGAAATCAGGAAAGTGTAGAAAATTGTTGAAGTCTGCAAATTTTGGTGTTTATGAACGAGGTTTACAGATTGTATAATGGATCACAACTCGTAGGAACCATCTATGGTTGAGACTTAAGATTTCTGGAATTTGGACTCAGTGATTACAAGTGGGTTTACGGGCTATACTATGTTCTACGGGTCATAAACTCCTCTCGTTAAAGAACTTCTGAAAGTTGGAAAGTTGATTTGAATAGGACGAAGGGTATTATGGGTCGTGGTTAAGTATACAGGTCGTGGATGGTATTCATAGACCAAGACCTGAACTTTAGTATTTCAGAACATCATGTTGCATATTACGAGCCTATAGTATAGGTCATACATGTGACTACGAACTGTATTTGGGTCTCGTAGATCAAACCTCAGAGGATTGATGAATTCAGTACTTGAGAGTCTATGGGCAACTAGTACAGGCTGTAAATGCAATTATGAATCGTAAAGGGGTTTCGTGGTTCAGAGTTTAGAAACTCAAGGATTTCAGGTGATTTCTACGGACCTATTTCTATGGGTCATAGAAGGAACTACAGTCCGTAGATACGCTCGTAGTGTTTGTCCAACAATTTTATTCATGGTTAATTGGGTCTTTTTCCACTCTTTTAATACCTATACTATGTTGTTTTAACCTATTCTAAGTGGGTTTACGTGACTCCTAGGTACCCTAACCTCCTCTTTCGCTCTCATTCTCCCAAATTCCAATTTCTTCTCTCTCAAGTTTCCTCCCTCAAGCAAGCTAGGGTTCAAGATTCAAGCCTCCATTGAATAGTTCAAGTGAGGATTTCTATCAAGGTATGTGGTAACATCATCAATGGGTCTCTCTTCACCTCTCATTGAGTCCTAAAGAAGCTCTGAACTCTTCAAGTTATGAATTTTCCAAATCTAGGGTTTCATGATTTCTTATGGATTCTTATTAAATTTCAGTTTCTTCTTCATGATTGATCTTACTATGCATGAATTGATTATAATTCAATGTTTTTAAAGATATTTTCATAAACCCATTGCGTGAAAGTATTTTCATAAGCATAATTATGCTATTTTTAGAATGCATACATCAGATTATCAGATTTCTATGATTAAGTATACTTTCAGATAAAGTATCATTCACTATATATGATTATCATGATTTAGATGTTTTCAGATAAAGTGTCTTTCATATTATTTCAGTTGTCATGATTTATAAACTTTCTTGTATGCTTTCAGATTATCAGACACATGACATCAAGATATGTCATCATGCTTTTGAATATTTTCCTCAAAGTATGTTTTGATTAGTATGGTACCCGAAATAACATCAACGATCGTGGATCAATTTTCTTATGAAAACAAGGTTCACTAGTATTATGGATGTTTGGTATGACATATATGATTATGGGCAGTGTTTTCAAGAGCTATCAATTATGTCAGTTGGGAGTAGTACTTAACACTAGCTTACATGGTTATGCGTCGGTTAGAAGTACCTCCCACGTTTCTAAATCCAGATTTTGTATGACCTTGTACTATGTATTTTTAGATCAGTTCGCCAGTTTTCATGTTATGTTTAATTGGTCAATGTGTTAGCATGTTTTTAAACTTATCATATCTAAATATTATGTTTTTACACATTTCCTCATACTCAATACATTTCAAGTACTGTCCGCATACTTTTGTTCCTATATGGTTTGATAATATAGGTTTAGGCGTTCATCATTCGAGTCACGATTAGTATAGGTTTTGATTAGCTAGAACCAATATTAGTGAGTCCTCATCTCCTCGAAGACCCCAACTATGATTTCATTTCTGTCATTACATTCAGTTTTCAGACTTGTTAAGTTATTTAGGGATTTGTCCTAGAAAATTATTATGATTAGAGGCTTCTAGACAGTCAGTTTAGATTTCTGCTTGTGCCTTTGTATCAATTTATCTTTTATGATATGATAATGATTTGAGACTTATCCACTTTCCAGTTTATTCATTTATGTATGGTATCTTAGTGTCATGTCATACCATGTGGTTAGTTTGGGATCACTAACGGCTCTAGAAACCGTGCTACATCTAAGGGGTAGTCTTGAGGTGTTACGTGCCTTATGTCAGGAATGATATAATGCGATTTCGAGAATCATGTCCCATACTTAAATGATACATAGATGTAATTTTGAGGGACATGCCTAGCAACGAGGTAGGTGCATAGATTGATGTCCCCCATGGGTTCCGACTAAATGATGAGCAATATGTGTGTATCGGTAGGACAAACATGCATCATTCTATATGAAGTTTACATCGTATTGCGCCTCATTATCACTGATTTATATCTATCTATCTATCTATGAGTGAATTGTTATTACCATGGTTATTGAATTGGAAAAATTGTAATGGTATTGTTGAGAATCTATTGGTGTAGCTTATTTGATGGGTTATTTGTATTGCGTATATCCTTTGTTGCTATTGAAATTGCTAGGATGGGATAGATTATGATTTTTGTGCAGGTTGTAGTGTTTGGAGGTTTGAATGGTGTCAGGGTTGAGGGTGTTCAACACCACTTTGTTTAGGGCTAGCTGGGGATACTTGTAGAGTACCATTGTTGTTTTGATACTCACTTCCTTGTTTTTCTATACTTCTGTAGGTTACGAGCCTGGTTTTTCCTAATCATTCTCTCGCCTCAGTGTCTGAGGCTTGCACTTAGGAGTACGTGAGGTAGCTGCTAGTTGCTCCACCAGACATCACATATCCTTATTGTATGTCTTATTTCTATTCTAGATATGGATAGATTCAGACTTGGTACTTTCATCAAATTTGTATTATTATCTAGTGTCTTGTACACATGACACCAGATATTGGGGAAGGTTATGTTTATAATAAGGATTCTGTGATATGTTGTTCTTAGTTCCTTGTTTCCTCTCTTATTTCTGCATTTACCCTTATAGAAGGTTGGTAAGCTGACCGGTCTTAGTGGGATAAGACAGGTGCTATCACACCCAGTTTTTGGGTTACTGTTAGAACTAGTAACTTGGCAATTTCATTAGTTGCATCTTAGCATGTTGACCTTATATATGTGATAAAGAATAAGACAAGTAGTTGTAATGATTTCATGATGAGTCTTGAGTCTAGAAGTTGTGCTTGAATATGTAAATTTTAGATCATGATTAAACTGTCTCTGTGAATCAGAGTTTTTGAGTAACCTTGGCTAACTGACACTGATGTGTTATTAGGTTTGTAGAGGATATGATGAGTTTTTGAAGGACGAACAAAAGCTCCAAGTGAGGGATGATGATCTGAGATGTATTTACACATTCAAAAATCATGTTTTACCCATTGTTTTGTGTTAAAAGAAAAGACTATTTTTCAAAAATCAATTTAACTTTTAAGAAAAATTAATTCTTGAAAGAGTCTCCACTAAATTTTTTAAAGAAATTAAGAAACTTAACTTAAAGACTTTAAATAGATTTAAGCAAAAAAGTTTAGAGAAAATGGGTTCGGGGTTCCTATTTACATTTCAAGAAGGTTTTTAAGACATTTGAAGTGTCCGCTAACACGCGGTTTTCCTACGACTTGAAAGTAACTTATCTGACTAATTCTTTGGGAAATAACACTTAACGATAATTAAGACATTTAAAAACCCTTTGAAAAGAAATTAGCTTAAGACACTAGAAATAATTTAGAAAAAAGAAAGTTCAATAAAAATGACTAGGTAAAGAAAGGTAATTTGAGCAAAAATAAATCTTTATGACAGCAATGATTTATCTTAAGGAATTTAATTAGATTAAACTAAAAAAATAAAGTTAGAGTTAAACAAGAAATAATCAAATACAATGATAAAGGGAGAAGAAAATCATAAACTTGGATCCTTGCCTAAATTTCAAACTATTGGGCTGGCAGGCCCAAGTTTGTTCCTCATGTCCTAATTCTAAGTAACTCTGTCTTTTCAGACCATTCGTTGCATTTCGTTTTGGGCATGACCCATTTCTGATTTTTGTATACCAAGTATATACTGGTCGTATATCAGTGTATATCAGATGTATATAGCCTATATATCAGCTCAATTTCCTATATATTTGCTTCCATTTGACCATTTTTAGCTTCTGAGACCTGATTTTTCCAAGGCTGACTCAAGAGGATGTTGAGTTTCAACCCAACTCAAGATTCAAGGGACAAAGGGGAGTCCAATGGACTCAATGTAAGGGAGTTCATGCATAAAAAATATGATAAGGATTAGAAAATAAAAATATACTATTTAAACTACCATTTCAAAGTTGCACATCCAGAATCTAAACATACTAAAAAATGTCTCTTTGACGTAGGAACATAATCAAAAGAAATGAAAATGACAAATATTGAAACAATGAGCATATTCATACAATTTATTGAAAACCATAAGGAGAAACTTTCCCAAATTAATCACTTATTTAAAGAAAAAAACAATATTCAAATTAGTGGCTACTGATCTCTAAACTAAAAGGGTATAAAAAATGAGACAGAGGAAAGGATACATTATCACATTCTAGAATCTTATGTTTAAAGAGGACATATTATTAATCAATTATGCTTAAAAGATGACAAAGGCACAACAAACAACCGTATTCAGACTAACTACAAGGACTGTTTTCTAGAATGAAGGCATAATTCAAAATAAACTCAAGTAATTGACATATACACTAAGTCATGCTTTAGAATGAACTGCAAATAGAATAGAGAGATATTGATAGAGTAGTGAAACAAAAATAGAGCAAACAAATAGATACATTGAAACTTAAATGACTACAAAACTCAACAGGCGTGAACTAGAGACATATTACCATCTATAACCTAAACCCGAGTCAAAATCAGATCATATTTCAGGTTAAACAGAACAAGAACAGATTTCAGATCAAATCATAGAAGAAAAGAGCATAGGTTTAAACACAAGTTGAGATAAACATCATTCTACGTATTCAAAACCTCAAACGAGTCAAACTAGTAATTGTAAACGATCCAATCATATAGAGGAAAATTATACGATGTATTCCCCATTACAAAGTGATAAAATTGAAAACAAATGACATCTAAACAAAGTTGTGAAGTAACAGAACCACACTCGAAATTATCGATAAGCAAAATCTACACAAAACATCTGGACTATGAGTAACATACTGAAACAAAACATAAAAGAAAGAGGTATTACCTTTTTCTGGGTAACGAGACTAGGACGGATTAGCAAGAGCGAGGGGAGCCTCCACCAAGAAGCAATGAAGA
Source organism: Solanum gracilifrons (assembly GCA_029582605.1). Lineage (NCBI taxonomy): Eukaryota > Viridiplantae > Streptophyta > Magnoliopsida > Solanales > Solanaceae > Solanum > Solanum gracilifrons. The sequence continues at coordinate 14,473 of JAJOOH010014646.1, read as the reverse complement.
GACACCAAATCATCTTAGAGAGAGATCTTAACTAAGCTTCTGAGTATTGAAAACATTGAGATTCTCGAAAAGGAATTTTCTTTGTTCTATGATGAAAATTCCTTGCGGTTCTTTGTACTAAAAAAATTGTCTCTTAGAGGGTCCCAGCCGCCTCTAAATTATAGGGGGAGATTGGGATTGGAAAGGGAGAAAACAAGTGGAATAATTAGGACGAATTTGAATTCTCCTAATGGATAAGGAATAGGCTAATGACTTTGTACCAATTTCAACAAATTTCAACGGATTACTGAGGAGAGCCGTTCAATTTCAAGAGAAGGACGAGTGAGGTGCGAGATGGCTCCACCTCCCCTATTTTCGAACAGTCTTAATACGGAGGGGATAATGGAGAGAGAGGGAGAGGACGTGTGATACATGATTAGTTACAATTCCATGTGTTAGTTAAAGGTAGTTAGTTAACTACAATGAAAGTTAGTTAAGAGCACTTTGTTGGTAACAAATTCTATTTCTTTGCTTAAAGGTTCAAGTTAGTTCAATTCAATTACTATATAACTTGTAATAAACTCATTGTACAAGAATGATATGAAATATACATATTTATCTCTCTCTCTCTCTTTCTAAACTCTCTCTCTCTTTCTCTCTCTCAATTCTTTTTTACTAATTGTTTTCCTGAGAAACTCTTGAAATAGTACTTCGATCCTCGAATTCATTGTGAATTCCTATAATCGGGTAACATTGGTATTAGAACCAATCTATCCTTGTATTTTAATGGCGAAAGGAACAAGTTCTAATGATAATTCTCCATCAGAAAGGGGGAATTGAAAGAAATGATGCAGAATTTGGAAGAAAAAATAGGGACTTTGGCAGGGAAAGTTACAAACCTAAAGAGATTGGATTAAGTAGTCATGGAATTGAAGGAGCATCTGGTCAGCAATCAAGAATCTGGAGGGATAAAACTCCTATGGAACAGGATGTTCCTTCGGCTATTGATCATTCTAAAAGGAGAATTCATAGACCCATGAGTCCTACCAGTTACAACATTTATATTACCAATTTCTCAAGGTAGTGGAGAATGGAATTTTTGAGATTTTCTGGAGAGGATTTGAGATCTTGGTTGTTCAAGATTGAGCAGTTTTTTTCAATGGAAAATGTTACTAATGAAGAGAAGGTATCATTTGTAGCCTTGAAACTGGAAGGAGAAGCTACACAATGATTAACACGACGGCTCTTTCAAAGTTCCTAAGCTAGAAGAAAAATTATATTGTGTCTTGTATCTTGGTTCTTCCCTTATTATTTATTTGTATTCGTGATTAATAAAAGATAGTTTAACTATTATTCTTAACTTTTTTATGATTAACACAAGCACATTTATTTTAATAACTTTTGATTGTGTTTTTGAGATAATGAGTAGCTAAATTTCATAATTAGGGTTGTGGGAACCATAAGCGATTAACAAAGTATGAATAATAACTAAGTAATTCTTGAATAGTGTTGAAGCATGCATTGGTAATTCTTTCGTTTAAAAGTCTTTTTAACAGTTGCAAACGTTAGAACTCGCCTTGTTGCTACTTGCTGGGCCAAGGAGGTAATCAACAAGAAAGGAATTATCAACATAGATTTAGTGTGATACTATCTAATAGGGTAGTGTCGATTGGTGCGAAGTAATAACTAAGCCAAACATTGATTATGATGTCTAATATGAGGTAAAGGTAAGGGTTAATAAATTATACATACGTAGCCGGACCAAGGTGCGGGGTGAAATTCTCTAGATGCCGGACCAAGGATTTAGAGATACCTAACTTATCACTTTGCATGTGATACACTAGAAAATGATTACTATTATTAGGATTACTGCGTTATGAGTTTATGGGGAACACATTCCTAGTTACTTTTAATAATCTGAATATAAATAAATACTTAGTTCAAAGCTATCTTTTTATTGTTTTTTATTTTATTTCAAATTAAATCCCCCCATTGTTATATAACGACTATCGAGTTAAATATTTGCTATTGACAATATTGTTCCATATTCTCTGTGGGATCGACCCCGACTCATAGTTGGGTAAATATATTGCATACGATCGTTTATATTTCTTTTCAAGAAGTATATTTGAACGTTATCAAATTTTGGCGCCGCTGCCGGGGAAATTTGGCTTTTAGATTTATTTTAACTACATTATTGAACGTTAGTCAAATATTTCCTAATTTTACTTTTCTTTTTGTTTTTGTCTCTCTCAGGTTCTGACTCTAGTGTATGCCAAGCACACGGACCCAGGGCGAACCATTTACTCCATACGATCCAGAGTTGAACCGAACTTTGCGAAGAATGAACAATCAAGGAATTCCAGTTAATCGTATCGGAGTAAATCTTGGTGATGCAGTTGAGTTACAACAGCCAAGAGTAGATGGTGGGGAAAATCAGGGTCTAGCAGAAAATCAATTGGGAGATGCAGTGAGGGTGCATAGTCCACCAGGCCCACAACTGCACGACAACTATAGGGGCAACGTCAATATTGCTGATTCTGATGGACCTCTAGTCTTACCCCCTTTGCCTCCGGGGCACACATTTGTGGTAACTAGTAGCTTAATGTAGATGCTTATAGCGAGGGGCTTGTTCTCAGGGTTGCCATTGGAGGATCCACATGCTGACATAGCCAAGATAAGGGTGGTCTGCAAGAGCTGTGTAGGTCGACCAGACTTGGATATGGATGTCATCGGATTGCGAGTGTTTCCTCTATCACTGACAGGCGATGTTGCTATATGGTTCACTGAGCTTCCTTATAACTCAATCTATACATGGAACCAACTGAGAGATGTGTTCTTAGCAAGGTATTATCCAGTGTCCAAGAAGCTCAATCACAAAGATAGGGTCAATAATTTTGTGGCATTGCCTGGAGAGTATATGAGTAGCTCATGGGACAAATTCACTTCGTTTATAAGAGGTGTTCCGGATCACCGTATTGATGATGAGTCGCAAGGTCAGGATGACAACAATAAAGCAGTGCTTGATACTATTGCTGGAGGATCATATGGTGAGTGCACTTATGAACATATTGCAGAAAAATTGGAGAAGATCTCTCACAACAATAAAGCATGGAGCACTAGGAGGTCGGACACTTGGAGAAACACATTTGCCGTTCATGCTATGAACAATCAGTTTGTAGAGGAGATTCGTGAGGAGATAGCTTAGATGAGGATCGAGTTGGCATTGGTGTTGAAACATGTGAGCGGAGGTGCATAGAAGGTAAATGCTGTGAATTATTTGACTAGAACGCCACCACCAGTTGTCGAGTGTTACTATGAAGAGGATGCTTATGCAGTGAATGATAAGACGGGGGATTTCCGACCTAACGCTCAAGGATCCAACACGGAAAATTGGTGGCAAGGTCAAGGAAACCAAGGTCGAAACTAAGGAAATTACAACCGAGAAGGTAAATATGTCCGGGATGGAAACTTAAATTGCGACAACAACTACAATCGGAACAACTATGGCAACATAAACGATCGGGTTGGAACTTATGTTCCCCCTCAAAATCGGGAATCTGGTGCTTGGGAAGCTGGAGGAAATCTGGCGCGTATTGAAGATATGATGCATAAGATGATGAGAAGGTTTGATGCAACTGATGAGAATGTGAAGGAGATAAGAAACGACTTGTCTGGTATTGGTCAAAAGGTTGATGCCCATGCAGTGTCAATAAAACATCTCGAGCAGCAGATGACTCCGTTGTCTACTACAGTGAACCCACGTCAACCTGACACTCTTTCTAGCAACACCATCCAAAATCCAAAAAATGATGGTCATTGTATGTCAGTTACTACTCGAGGGGGTAGGCAAACCATAGAACCGCCTATGCCGTTTGTGGTGGATGCTGAGATTAGAAAAGAAGATGATGTGGTAGAGGTCAGAGATGAGTCTGAGACTGCGACAGAGCAAGAAGCGGATATATCTCAGAAAGTGGTCCCTATACCTACATCTCCACACCTTTTCCACAGAGGTTAGTGAAGAAGACTGAAGATGGTAAATATCGCAAGTTTATTTCTATGTTGAAGCAACTTTCTATCAATGCTCCTTTGATATAAACTTTGGAGCAAATGCCTGGATATGTGAAGTTTATGAAAGATATGGTGACAAAGAAAAGGTCTTTGAGTTTTGAAGATGATGATAGATTGCAACATTGTAGCGCTATTGCTACAAGATCTCTTGTGCAGAAAAAGGAAGACCCTGGTACTTTCACGATCCCATGCACTATAGGGTTATTACACTTCGCTAAGGCATTGTGTGATCTTGGTGCTAGCATCAACCTTATGCCATTATCTATTTACAAGAAGTTGGGCCTAGGGGACTCAAAGCCCACTGCAATGCGGTTACTAATGGCCGATCGAACTGGGAAGAAGCCCATTGGTGTACTCCATGATGTGCTAGTAAAAGTGGAGTCTTTCATTTTTTCGGCAGATTTTGTGATTCTTGACTGTGAGGTTGATTTTAAGGTTCCCATCATCCTTGGGAGACCATTTCTTGCCACAGGATGTGCGTTGGTTGATATGGAAAAGGGACAGATGAAGTTCAGACTGAACAATGAAGAAGCAACTTTCAATATTTGTAGGTCCATGAAGTAGAGTGGTGAGCTTCAAACAGTATCTGCTATAACTTATAGAGTGGAGAGTGGGACAGAAGTGCAAATTGAAGAGCGACTAGGTGTTGAGGCATTAGCAGTAGTTATGATGAATTTCGATAGTGATGGTATTGAAGAGTATGATGAGTCGGTAGCCACACTCGATAGGTGTTAATATCGGTCCAAACCAAAGAAGTATGAGTTAGACATGAAGAATCACGAGTCCCCACCCGCAAGACCATCTATTGTAGAGGCACCGAAATTGGAGCTTAAGGCTCTACCACCGCATTTGAGGTATGTATAATTGGGCAGAGAGAATACTTTGCCGGTCATCATTGCGACATATTTGAATGCGAAACAAGTAGAGTGCTTGGTGACTGTGTTAAAGAGGTTCAAGCGAGCTATTGAGTGGACTATTGCGGATATTATTGGGATTCCTCCCGGTATTTTCTCTCACAAAATCCAACTCATGCCAGATCATAAGCCCAGTATCGAGCACCAGAGAAGATTAAATCCACATATGCAAGAGGTAGTTAAAAAGGAGATCATCAAGTGGCTGGATGCGGGAGTTATTTACCTCATTGCAGATAGTAGTTGGGTGTGTCCTGTGCAGTGCGTGCCTAAAAAAGGTGGTATTATTGTGGTTCCAAATGAAATAAATGATCTCGTTCCAATGAGACCTGTTACTGGATGGAGAGTTTGTATGGATTACCGGAAGTTGAATGCGTGGACAGAAAATGACCACTTTCCTATGCTGTTCATGGACCAGATGTTGGAAATACTTGCAGGAAATGGTTGGTATTGTTTTCTTGATGGGTATTTAGGCTACAATCAAATTTCTATTAGCTCTAGAAGATCAAGAAAAGACCACCTTCACTTGCCCTTATGGGACTTTTGCGTTCAAACCGATGCCATTTGGGTTGTGCAATGCTCCAACAACCTTCCAGCGCTGTATGATGTCTATATTTTCTGATATTGTGAAAGATACTATTGAAGTGTTCATGGATGATTTTTCAGTTGTTGGTGATTCTTTTGATCGTTGTTTGGATCATTTGGCCGAGGTGCTTAAAAGGTGTAAAGACTGCAACTTGGTGCTGAATTGGGAGAAGTGTTATTTTATGGTTAAAGAAGGTATAGTGTTGGGTCATCGAATTTCAGAGAAAGGTATTGAGGTTGATAGAGCTAAAGTTGAGGTAATAGAAAAGCTTCTGCCACCCATTTCTGTAAATGGTGTTAGAAGTTTTCTTGGGCATGCAGGTTTTTATAGGAGATTCATCAAAGACTTTTCAAAAATTGCACACCTATTGTGCAAACTGCTTGAAAAGGAGTATAAGTTTGACTTTGATAATGCTTGTCTGAGAGCATTTGGAGAGTTGAAGGAGAAGTTGGTTACTGCACCTATCATTATTTCACCTGATTGGGAACAACCGTTCGAGGTAATGTGTGATGCAAGTGGAGTGGTGCTTGGTGTGGTACTAGGAGGAAAGAGAAAATTCTTCACCCTATTTACTATGCTAGCAAAGCTCTAAATGTGGCCCAGAAGAATTATACTGTGACCGAACAAGAACTTATTGTGGTGGTTTTTGCATTCGAGAAATTTCAATCCTACTTGCTTGGTACTAAGGTCATAGTGCATACTGACCATTCTGCATTGAGGTATTTGATGGAGAAAAATGATGCAAAACCAATATTGATTAGATGGGTATTGTTGCTGCAAGATTTTGATTTTGTGGTAAAAAATAGAAAGGGGACCGAAAATAAAGTTGCTGATCACTTATCCAGATTAGAGGAAGAGGCTATCTTAAGGCTTGGAGATAGGGTTGAAATTAATGATGCTTTTCCAGGTGAACAGGTATTGACTGCTTCTCATGATTTAATTCCTTGGTTCACAGACTTTGCTAATTATTTGGCTAGTGATATTGTGCCCCCGGATTGTCTTTTCACCAAAGGAAAGACTTTATGCATGATGTGAATAAATTCTTTTGGGATGAGCCTTACTTGTATCGTAGTTGTGCTGATGGGATTATCCGTCGCTGTGTGCCCGATGTTGAGATGTTGAGTGCACTTGAAGCATGCCATTCATCGCCTGTTGGTGGGCATCATAGTGGTATTCGAACTGCACATAAGATTTTGCAGTGTGGGTACTACTGGCCTACCATCCACCATGATGCTCATGATTTCACCAAGTCCTGTGACTGTTGCCAAAGAGAAGGTGGGATTTCAAAGAGGCAAGATCTGCCTATGAATCCTATATTGGTGATAGAATTATTTGATGTATGGGGCATTGATTTTATGGGTCTATTTGTGAGTTCATATGAGATGAAGTATATTCTTGTTGCGGTTGATTGTGTATCGAAATGGGTGGAAGCAGTTGCTCTCCCCAACAATGAGGGAAAAAGTGTCATCACATTCTTGAAAAAGAATATCTTCTCCAGATTTGGTACACCAAGGGCTATTATTAGCGATGGAGGTTCTCACTTTTGTAATAAGTTGTTCAAGGCACTACTTGAGAAATATGGTGTCCGCCACAATGTAGCCACTCCTTACAATCCACAGACTAGTGGGCAAGTTGAAGTGTCCAACAGAGAAATTAAACAGATTTTGGCAAAGACTGTAAATGCTAATAGAACGGATTGGTCAAAGAAGCTTGATGATGCTCTATGGGCCTATCGCACTGCATTCAAGACCCCCATGAGTATGTCTCCTTACCAACTTGTATAAGGGAAGTCTTGTCATTTACTGATAGAGCTAGAGCATAAGGCGATTTGGGCAATGAAGAAGCTAAATTTGGATTGGGGTACCGCTTCAAATCAAAGAATGAATGACTTGAACATGCTTGATGAATTCCGCCTAAAAGCTTATGAAAGTTCAGCCTTGTACAAAGAGAAGATGAGGCGGTATCATGATCAAAGAATTAAAAAACGTGAATTTGTGGTTGGTGATCTTGTGCTACTATTCAAATCTAGGTTGCGCTTGTTTCCAGGCAATGTCAAGTCCAAATGGACTGGGACATTTTTGCTCACAAAAGTGCTCCCCCATGGAGCGGTTGAGTTTGAGAATAGTGAAGGAACAAGGTTCATGGTAAATGGGCAAAGGATCAAGATCTATCTGGGAAATGCTGAAAGTGTGCAAGAAGTGATTGAGGCCTACAATCTTGATGAAGTCTTGATGAAGTCTGAGTAATCAAGAAACTTGCGTCGTGCAACGACGTTAAATCAAGCGTTGTTTGGGAGGCAACCCAAGACGTACAATCTAGCCAACGATAGGTTTCTGTTTTCAATTTAGTAGTTTTCCTTGCTTAATTGCGTCTCTGTATCTCCTTAGATAGGTGCTTTAATTTTTTTTTTTAGTGTTGGCTAGAATTAGAATAGAGTCTGTGTCTAAAAAGTGTCCAGAAAATATAAAAAGAATAGCCTATTGGTTGCTACATGTGCAAGTACACTATGAAAAATCTGCAGAAAATGGTCTGGTGCAGAGGTCTACGGACCCCATCGACGGTCCGTCATTCAATCCAGGGACCGTGAATGGTGTCTGTAGACCCCAGGTAAGCTTCTCAATTTTTCTAAGTGTAAGAGTGATCTACGGTCCTAATCTACGGACTGTAGATCGACTCACGGACCGTAGACGGGGTCTCGTGAGTACAAACCCTAGTTCTGTATGAACCGACCCGGACCCCCTAATTTAAAAACTCCCCAAATTTAAAATCACTTCCACTTCCTTCCATTCACTCTCCAACCGTTTCACCATTCCATGACCTCCCTAAATCACTCCATAACTCCCCCATAAAATCATCCCTTCCATTCCCCCATAATTCCCACAATTCCTTTCCATTTACGAATATAACTCATTCCATATTCCACAAAAAGGGTTCGGTGTTGGGTTAGTAACGAAGAGGTGATTCCTTGGTCTTGCTAAATCTTAGTGTCGTCACGCAATCACCCCACTCCTCATTGCTTTTAAGGTAATAGACTTTCCACTCACTTTGAATTTCGGTTCATAGATTGAATATTGAAAGTCGGGAATTGGGTCTTGACCTTGGGTACTTGTTAGATGAAATTGCGTGATAAAATTGGAAGTTACAATACCTTTGGAACGATAGATAGTGATTGTTGCCTTGTTGTATGTGATTATAAGTCTACATGTAAGTTTTGACTTAGGGTTCCAAAAGTTTGTCTTAAATACTTGTTCAAATGATTAATCGGAATCCTGAGAATGACAAACTAGCATGTTTCAATGTTGAAATGCATGGTTAAACTAGGATATTGTTGAAAATGGTCTAAGATGTGGACTTACAAATAAAATTGGCTGAAACCTGGGACAGATCACATCCACGATACCCCGTCTACGGACCGTAGATCAATCTACGGACCGTAGATTGGGTTCGTGGGTTGATGCCCTTGAAAATTACACCAAGTGTGAAACCACATATGTGGACTACGGTCCGTAGATCAATCTACGGACCGTTCTGTACATCCTTGGTTTCCATCTGCGACCAATATTGTTGGCCCTCTGATCCACGGAAGGGGTCTACGGATCGTAGGTCTCCTCTGTGGATAACCACATTAGCCTCTGTCTGAATTTTTTTCTGGGTCTTTATTACTATTCGTTTTTAGTTCTAAAGTTTTTTGAGTGTGCTCTTAGTTAGTTTTAGTACTAATATCTCTTTCACATGTACGATGGCTCCAAATAAGCTTGTCACCTACTCAAAGCAGGGCAAGTTGAAATCTATTGCCCTTAGCTTCAGGTTGATCGATGAGGACACGAACACAGAAAAAGATCCATCATACATTCCTCCCAACACAAGGACTTCTCCTATTGCACCCCGAGCCACAAGAGGCACTCCCCGGAAGGTGATTCCCGACGTAGTCACTGTCTCCCAGTCTGATGAGGAGCACACACTGATCGGGTCACTAACTAGGGCTGCTTTCATTTCAGCTACTGGGTCTGTGTCCGGCTCTGAGTCCAACCATGCTTTAGGGTCTGAGTCCGCTCATGCTTCGGGGTCAAATGCTCAGTCAGCCACATGGTCTAGCCAGAATGAACAAGCTGCCTCATCTGATGAGGCCACTAGCTCAGAATTAGTACCCATACCAAGGAATGAGAACCCTACTTCAGTGGCCGGTGAGCCAAACAGATGGTGTGTTGAGGGCCAATGGCAAATCTATCGGGATGCCAAGATGATTAATGACAAAGAGAAGATGGCCCGCATTGTTACAGAGGAGCGCAGAGTCCTGACAGGGAGCTTGCACACTGTCCCCGACATCCACTGGCTTTCTAACCTTCACAAGTGCGACTGGATGGCTTGGGACCCAAGTACTTACAGTGAAGAGATGGTAAGGGAGTTCTACGCCTCCTATGCCGCCACTCTCCGTGGTTCGATTTCCAAGCGGTTAAAGCCCACAACCCAGGACCCTCTCACTTCCACTATGGTCCGGGGTTGTCCAGTGGACATATCACATGCCACCATCAGCCTCTTTCTCTATGGACCCACCACGGGTCACTAAACGGAACGTAGTTTGAGTACAAATGGGACATCGTACGGAGCGGCGCTTTCCAGAGGAATGCTGATCAGGGAGAGGCAGCAATACTATGGTTGGCTAAGTACATTGCTGCAGATGGCGAGCGTGCAGAGTGGGTCGCCGCACCTCGGTTAGGTATCCGAAAGGCCACATTGAATTTTGTGGCCAAGTTCTTCTAGTTGTTGGTGCGTAACAGGGTGTCACCGACAAAGGCTGACAATCAACTCACATGGGACAGAGCGGTCATAGTTGCAGCACTGGTAGCAGGAGTGGAGATTGACTTTGCCCGCATGCTGCTGACAGAGATTCACGAGAGGGCATTCAAGACGTCCACTACTTACCCCTTTCCATATTTGATTTTCCAATTGTACAGGGACTCTGGAGTGCCAATTTGGCATTGTGATAAGTTGATCAACACTACAGGGAGTTTGGATATAGGCCTCATTAAAGATGAGGTAAATATGGCGGCACCTTGCAGAGAGCCCAAGGTTGAGGTACCTCCCTTGGGCACAGATCTTGCAGACACGGTGGGGCAAGCACAAGGCTGTGATCCCGTTATACCAGATCATTCTGATACTATCCCGGCCTCCTCTTCACAGGCCGCTAGTATTGCTCCTATTTCATCCCGGTCCATACCACAGTTAGGAGGCACTGTTGTCCCATTGGCCAGAGTACAGAAATTAGAGGCTCATATTGCCACACTGCTGCATCACATCCAGCCATGGATGCAAAAGTCGATAGGCGAGTCCGAGGCCAGAATGGAGTGAAGGATGGAGGGCATGATGGAGCGGAAGGTCCAGGCTGTTAATAAGCTTCTTGATGGCTTTGAATTGCGAGTCCTCGAGCGATCAGCCCCGATCATAGATCTATCTGCTTTGCAGCCTGAATTATCCTGTCTTCGAACCGACATTGATGCCATTCTTGCCTCCCCTATAGTTGAGCGTTAGGCTGCACCTATTGCACTGGCTGATGACACAGTGCTGGATGCTTTATTCAGTGGGACCACCGAGGAGGGGCTTGAGCCTACACATGCCAAAGGTAAACGGCACCGTTCTAGTCGCATTGAGGAGGAGAAAGATCAAAAGAGACAGCGTAGGCAGGAGAAGGAGGCCAGGAAGGCTTCGATTTTAGATGAAGAGTTGCGCCAACGTAGGGTGCGTAAGAGTGCTGCAGGGGTATCGAGTTCTGCCCCTGTTGTAGAGGTCCCGCCTACTGTAAGGGACGTTGTGAGCACCACTAATGGTGCTATGATGGATGATGTGGGTACTACTGAGGGTGGCCCTACTATTGTTCCAGCAGGCTCTGGGAAACCAGACCCACCCGCTCGTTCATGAGTCTTCGACACTATGCACCACAGGTTTGCTTCACCCAATCCACTATCTTTTACTGTTCTTGTATGCATTGGGGACAATCGCATCTATTTTCATTGGGGGTGTGGTAAATGGATTTTGAGTGATGGGGTGAAGTCTGAGTAACCCAACTCATAAATCCTCTCTTGGGGTTTTCTTGCCTGTGTTCTTTCCCCAAAAGACTGTTTAATTTCTATTGAACCGGCATGTGTTAGGATTGTATGTATAGAAGCATGAAAAAGAATGAAGCATGATGGCTTATGAAAGATATACCCGTCCAAATTTTGTGATGTGTGCTAGAATTGGTAGGCTAAGACAAGTTGAATGTGTTGGCTCTGAGTATGACATGATAATGAATCAACTTGATGACATGACTTAAGCTGAAACTTGAACTGGGTAATCCGATAATGAAACTATGTGCCAAGTGTGTGTGAGAATAGTGACTGTTCAAACAATTATTGTGCAAAACTAGAACTTGCCCGGTTAGTCCTGCTAAGACAATTCACTCTAGAAGCTAGGAGGTGATCATAGGCCCTTGTTCTGATATGTCCACAAATTGCCTAAATGAAAGATCCAACCAGATAAAATAAATTCTCCCTTTGATCCAAATTCTTTGAGCCTAAAATTAGACCATTTCTTTCTAAACCCCGAACTCACCTTCCCATAAATCTACTATGTTGGCCCCGGTCCCTCTTTGGACATGTGCACCTCGACTTAGGTCAAAAGCCTAAGTTGAGGGTGGCTAATGTAAAAGGTAACTTCAATCTTAGCCCTGACCCGATATTGGGTATTGTGCACATCGATCAATGGAAAATCCATAAGTTGAGGGTGGCTATGAAAGAAGAAACCGAAAGAAAAATGGGTATGAAAAGAGTTTGATGTTGAGAAAAGAGAGGAATGTATGTGACTTGTTGAATACTAAAGAAAAAGCATAAAACACAAGAAAAAAATGTGAAAAATAGAAAGATCTACAAAACCTAAAGTCACATCCATGGTTGAAGAAAATCAAGGGAAAGAAAGTAAAACGGTAGGAGGACAAAAATTGGGAAGAAAGAGGTTGAAAGCCAATTGTAATGTCAAGGAGGGCAGAAAGTCACTAAGAAGTACCCAAATGTACCACACCTGACCCTGAGCCTACGTTACAAGCCAAGAAAGTCCTATAGTGATCCTAGAGGCTAATGTGGGGAGTCTAAGCAGTGAAAATAAGGGCAAGCCTATGGTATTGAGCACTAACTGTACGTGAAGTTGTTTCTGAGTGTGAGTGTTGAATGAATCCTTGTACTCAAATTCATAGTCATTGTGTGAAAGAAAAGGGATTTCATTTGAAGTAAGGGCGCTAGTTGCATTTTCGAAAAATTGGTACTTTGGTGATAGTAAAACAGTGTATGTTGTGTGTTGGTTGGTCGATCGTTGTCATGGTTTGATCCACATGAATTAGCTTGTCGAGTCTAAGAGAACAAATTTTGCACTCGAAAAGTGAGTGGGATAGAGAGCCATATGATTGCTTGTGCTTGAAATGCTTGCTTCTATACAAGTGTCGTTTAGAGTCTTAGTGCATCGCTTAAGGACAAACAACGAATTTAAGTTGAGGGTGTTGATATACCGTGAGTTTACGGTATTTCTAATACATTTCACTTACAAGGTGTGTGTGTCTAGGGACTTTTTGTATTAGTTTTCGTGTGTTTTTATCATATTTTGCAGGAAAGATGTTCAGGCGCGGAATTAAAGAGACAACTGACAGAAATGCAGAAAAGGGCATCTACGGACCGTAGGTCCATTGACGCTCCATAGATGGTAGTCATAGATCAGCAGCCAAGGCATGAAAGGCAAATCAGGGAAATCTGACCAAGTGTGGAACCACGGTTCCCATTGACGGTCCGTAGATTGATCTACAGACCGTACTGTTGATCCGTAGATTGATACTGCGAGGTTTCCAGTACCTGATTTTTGAAGATTCCAAGTATGGAGCTACGGAAGGGGATTGACGGACCGTAGATCGATCTACAGTCCGTACTGCACTTCCGTCATTTGCTTCAGAGAAGCTGATTTTTGGAAGCTGAAATATTTTCTGAGTCTTGGCTGACGGAAGGGATTCACGGACCGTTGATCCATTGATGGTTCGTGAGTCAGTCTTGTGGAATAAAAATGCGTACCTGTGATAGACTTTCTTATTTTTGTTTCCCTTTTAATTTACGACTTGTTTTCTATAAATAGGGCATGTAAACCTCGTTTTTGGGGGTTAGACATTATTATTCTATTCTAGTTCTTCACTTGGGAGATTAACTTGCAACTTTAGCAATTATTAATTTCCTTAGATCGTTTTGAAGATTTTGGAGTTGCAATTCAAGTTGAATTTCTGGGTTTATTACTCTTGTTACGTAAGTTTATAATTCTTTCATGTAAAACAATGAAATGTAGTCATATGATTATGGGTAACTAAACTCCACAACTAGGGTTGTGGGAACCATGAGCAATTAACAAAGTATGAATAGTAAATAAGTAATTCTTTGAATAGTGTGGTGCATGCATTGATATTTCATTCATTTAGAAGTCTTTTTAGCGGTTGCAAACGTTAGAACTCGTCTTGTTGCTACTTGCCGGACCAATGAGGTAATCAACAAGAAAATAATTAGCAACATAGATTTAGTGTGATACTATCTAATAGGCTAGTGTCGATTGATGCGAAGTAATAACTAAGCCAAACATTGATTATGATGTCTAATATGAGTTAAAGGTAAGGGTTAGTAAAGTACACACACGTAGCCGGACCAAGGTGCGGGCTGAAATTCTCTAGATGCCGGACCAAGGATGTAGAGATACCTAGCTTATCACTTTGCATGTAGTACACTAAGAAATGATTGCTATTACTAGGATTACTGCGTTATAAGCTTGCGGGGAACACAGATGCCCTAGTTATTTCACTCATCTTGATAACAACCAAAACTAACTTTTGATTATTGATTATTTATTGAATTCTTACACTTTGTTCTCCGGG
>JAJOOH010014645.1:0-32577 GCA_029582605.1 Solanum gracilifrons | reverse complement strand
ATAATCTAATTTTAATTTCCTTTAATATTTAGTCATGTAACTAATACTTATTAAACTTATTTTAGCATGATTTAGTACTTTTAAATTATGATCATTTTCATTATGACTTGTTAATTTGCAATATTTGTTTTACGCGATTTCATTATTATTATTATTATTTTATTGGATATTTTAGTGTCATTACTCATATCATATCAAACTACTAAAAACAAGAAGGGAAAATTGTATATAATAGCAAAGTATTAATTCAAATTAAATGCTATAAATATAGTTTGATTTAATTGTACCCCATAGCAAACTATTGCTATTTCGCCTCTCTCACTTTTTATACAAATGCAACTGTATAAAATGTGTTTCTGTTTGTATAAAGCGAGAGAAAATTGTATATATACATATATTTTCGTTCCCCTCTCTCCCCTCTCCTAGATCTCGCTCGCCACTCTCCCAGATCTCGCTCGCCACTCTCCCAGATCTCGCTCGCTCACTCGCCTCTCTCACTTTATACAAAAACGCAAATGTATAAAATGTGTTTATGTTTGTATAAAGCGAGAAAAAATTGTACATACACATATATTTTCGTTCCCCTCTCCCAGATCTTGCTCGCCACTCTCCCAGATCTCGCTCGCTCACTCGCCTCTCTCACTTTATACAAACAGAAACGAAATGTATAAATTGCACTTCTATTTGTATAAAGTGAGAGAAAATTGTATGTACACATGCAAATACATATATCTTCGTCTTATACACTTATAATTATACAATACAAATATTTCTCTGCCCAGAAATATACAACTGCTTTCTTTTGTATATGTATAGCGAATTATACAACTATTTTCTTTGTATATGTATAGCGAATTATACATATATATGTTTGCTATGAAGCACAATTATGCAAATTTTGCTATAGCATACAAATATGAATTTTGTATTTGCTATATGTGAAAGTTGCTCAAAGAAGAATTAGCAACGTACAAATTGTATAGCAAAACAAATTATAAGTTCATCGCTTATCTTATTTAGCAATATAGATTAATGATTGATCATAAAAAAAATCGTTAGCTACGAACCAAAATTTAGTTTAACAATAGATTAACAACTAATTTCTCAACTAATTTTAGTTTTTCTTGGTCGTATTCTCTAAAAAATACTAATTAGGTAACAAGAGTAGGATGGATATTTTTGGTAAAATGCCATTAATGTGGCTACTTCCAAATTACTAAAGATAGCATTATACATGTGTCATGTGTGCTATAATTAGTAGAAGGGACCCAAGTACAGTGTTTAAGGGTCTAGCAGTGGTATAGGAATATCCAGACAAATAACTTTTGGCCAAGAAAAATGAAAAAAAGATGATCATATTGATGACCATACATTTAATAATATAATTGACCAATCAATTCATATGATGGTGGACCAAAAATCATCCAAAAAGTATACAATATAATCACTTTTCTTTTATAGATTCAGTGTTTATGATAAAGTTTATATTTTCAAGATATCCATGCTTGTGTATTGCTGGATGCATTCCATTCGTAGCTAGCCATGATTTATAATTGCCGACGCGGTTTCGTAGGAGACCGTCAAGATTTGAAATTTATAAATTTTTTATATCAACTTCATAAATGTATGCCATTATCTTGACCTCTGATGACATTTATGTGCTTTAACTTTAGATATGTATAAGTAGACACTTGAATTAGTATGAAAATGAATAAGTGGGCACGTCACATGCACACATCCTATGTGGCATCCTACATGTCGATTCAAGTGAGATAGGCTTGAACTGATTTGTATATGGCACGTAGCACATATGTATTTGCATATTTAATTTTTTACAAAATTAAGTGTTTACTTGTGCATACCCAAAGTTGGAGACAATATATGTCAGTCGAGTCCAAGTTAAATGATACATTTATTTATTATGCTTAGTAATAACTGAGTTCACATCAAATATTTATAGTTATTTAGTGAATTTCTTAACAGGATATAAGCAAAAAATATTGAGTTCATGTGCATTTACAGGGCTTAATTAGTTCAACTGACCAAGATTGAGGAATTTGTGACGTATGTCACATATTCGGGTCATGCTCCATGCGAACTATATACATGGTACTTGAGTGAAAAAAAGGTAGAGGGACGAGACTATTATTCTTGAGTTTCGAAAGTATAATTGATCCTAAAAATTGAAGTCAAGACGAATTTCTCGATCATCCGAAATAAATTACTCCCTCCATTTCATATTAAGTTAATTTTTGAGGTGTTTCACACTCTTTAAGAAAAGTAGATTAAGACATAAATTGAACCTAGTTTTCCATTTTTACCCTTATTAATTATTGTCAAATTTATGATTAAAATAACTAAATATTAATTAATCACTAATTCCAATACTAACTAATGAATGGTAAAATTGGAAGAACACTCTAAAACTAGTCTTGAAAACTGAACAATTAAGTTAATTTGAAAAATAAAAAATACCTCAAAAATTAACTTAATATGAAATGGAGGGAGTAAACGATTAGTCGGCATGCCTTTTAGAGAAATACCACACGAAATAATTTCATCCATAAATTGATGCTTCATATATCCCTATACACATTTGTCTAGTAGCAAAGAGGTGTGACATATTTATTTGTATGTAATTTTATCTTAAAACACTTAACTGTTTTATAGTTCCATCAAAAACTTTTTTTTTCACTTTTCCCAAGTCAAATCCAATGGTAATAACTATGTTTTTGTTCCAAACAAGTTGAATCCTGACAAAGTGACATTCAAGCTAAGGTTGGTCCGCGTACCGCCCTAGGGCTTAGTATATGTATGTTGTGCGACCTAAGTCTGGTATTTAACTAGAGAAGGATAGTCCGAGTTTCGAAGGCTACAATTGATCCTAAGTGCTGTCCACAAAATTTCTTTCCCACTTTTCCACATGTTACAACACCTATTTGAGATAACACCAAATTTTCAAACTTACAATATGGTCCAAATAATGCTGTTTTCTGTGGGAGATAAGAAGCACTTCCAGATCAAAGAAAAATGACAATTTTCAATCTTATATCTTAGTGGGGTTTGTTAACATTTTGACCACATAATCATATCTCAATCAGTCAGTTAGTTACCTTATGATCTATAAAGATATTTAACATGAAATTCTGTTGTACAAATGCCTACCTTTTTTTTAAACACTTTTTGCCTAATCATTCATTCATTCATTTTTCTTCTATTTTTTTGCTTTATAAATATATACCTTCCCCTCCTTACTTATTCCACAAATTAACTATCCTCTATCTCCTTTCTCTCTTAGTAAACACAAAAAATTCTACTTACAATGGTAATATCCTAAACTCATTTCAAGTAGATAAATTTGTTCATGTTATGATGTCTTATGTTATCTTTCTTTAATTCAATCATTCAATCACAGGTTTTAGTTCATAACCATGCTGAAAAAGATGGTTCAACTGATGGAGGTCTAGTCGATTTTCGTGGAAATCCAGTTGATAAATCGCGTACCGGAGGATGGCTTGGTGCAGGGCTTATTCTAGGTAGGCTAGTTAACTTTGTTGCTTTCTTGATCATGGCAAAAATGTTTGTTATAGTGTCTAACTTAGTTGGTCTGTTTTCAGGTACAGAGTTATCAGAAAGAATATGTGTTATGGGGATATCGATGAATTTGGTGACTTACTTGGTTGGAGATTTACATCTTCCATCTTCTGATTCTGCCAACATTGTTACTAATTTCATGGGAACACTCAATCTTCTTGCACTGCTTGGTGGTTTCTTGGCTGATGCTAAACTCGGGCGTTATGCCACTATTGCAACCTTTGGTTGCATAGCCGCTGTGGTAAGCTTAAGCTGTTGAGAGAGCATACCTTTTGTTTCACTTAATGATACTTGCGAGCTTGATTCTTTTACATTGAAACAAACACATGGAAGTTCTTGCAGTGTTTCTACCTGCTCTGATACCATGTTGAATTGTGTAACTATTGTCTTAGATAGTTAAGTTATTTGAGAGAGTATACTTCTAATTTGTTTGATTAGTATAATTAGACACTTAAACTGTCACAGAGAGCACACTTCTGGTTTATTTGATTTATGTTTTCAACGCTTTTGAGAGTGTAAACTTGCCTTTTCAAGTAACATAATATGTTCTTCTTTGTGTCTATTACCAGGGAGTAACACTGTTGACACTTGCAACATCCATCCCAAGTATGAAGCCTCCCGTATGTGACTCAAGATCGAAAGGCCACTGCATCGAAGCCAGCGGACAGCAGCTTGCTCTCCTCTACGCAGCATTATACACCATATCGCTCGGTTGTGGAGGGATCAAGTCTAGTGTGTCTGGTTTTGGATCGGACCAATTTGATTCGTCGAATCCTAAAGAGAATAAGGCCATGATATACTTCTTTAACAGGTTCTACTTCTGCATTAGCCTTGGATCTTTGTTTGCTGTGACTGTGCTAGTGTATATACAAGACAATGTTGGACGGGGGTGGGGGTATGGTATATCAGCTGGCACAATGGTACTAGCTGTGGCGGTTTTGCTTGGCGGAACATCGTTGTATAGATTTAAGAAGCCAGAGGGAAGTCCTTTGACTATTATATGGAGAGTTTTGATCTTGGCTTGGAGAAAGAGGAAATTTTCTCACCCTTCTGATCCTGGATTCTTGAATGAATATCACAATGCTAAAGTACCACATACAAAAATGCTGAGGTGAGATATTGTCCGCGTTGGACCAAACTCGTATATTTCCCATTAAAAGTATCTGACATAAGAACAAAAGCTAATGAATGTGTTCTTGTTATCAACAGGTGTTTAGACAAGGCAGCAATTCTTGATGATTATGCAGTTGCAAATGAAAACAGAATCAATTCATGGATAGTATCAACGGTTAGTCAAGTCGAAGAAGTGAAAATGGTTCTTAAGTTGATTCCTATATGGTCTACATGTATACTCTTTTGGACTGTCTACTCTCAAATGAATACGTTCAGTATCGAGCAAGCTACCTTCATGAATCGAAATGTTAGCAAATTTGGCATCCCAGCAGGCTCCTTTTCCTTCTTTCTCTTTATTTCTATACTCTTGTTTACTTCAATAAACGAAAGAGTCACCGTACCAATAGCTAGAAAGATCACGGGCAATAGACAAGGACTCACAAGCCTTCAAAGAGTTGGAATTGGACTAATACTATCTATTGTTGGTATGGTAGCTGCAGCTGTTGTAGAGAAACAACGAAGGGAAAACGCGATACACCACAATTATAGCATAAGTGCATTTTGGTTAGTCCCTCAGTTTTTCATTGTTGGTGCTGGTGAAGCTTTTGCCTATGTTGGACAACTCGAATTCTTCATCAGGGAAGCACCAGAAGGGATGAAATCAATGAGCACCGGGTTATTCCTCAGCACGCTCTCAATGGGATTTTTTATTAGTAGCTTACTAGTGTCAATTGTACATAAGGTAACAAACGGAAGCTGGCTTAAAAACAACTTGAACAACGGTAAGCTAGACTACTTCTACTGGATGCTAGCAGTACTCGGAGTACTCAATTACTTCGTGTTCCTTGTTTTCTCCACGAGACATCAGTACAAGACACAACATCTTAGTACTACTCTTGAAGACTCGGAAGAAGAACTCAAGAATTGGAACGATACGAGCATTGACAACACGCAAAAGAATCCTAATGATGCAGAGAAGGAACAAGTTTAAATGCTCTTGCCATATACAGACCAGCAATGTCTAAGCATTATATATAGGATTTCGAAGTGCCTCATTCTTTCCTAGTGTACTTTGTACTATAATTTCGTATTCGTTTTCACAGTGACATTGTGTAGTATTTCTCTGTAGACATAAGGTTTGTGTTTTGAGGTAAAGAATGAAAGCAGGACATTGTAGTGCAGATAAATGATCATTTGCATAAGCACAAATGTGTATTTTTGACATAGTGCAAGAAAAGTTGTGGTTTTTGAAGAAAAATGTGAACTTGGCTACCTTTCTTGGTTTGTTTTTGGTTTCTCGCCCGGTGTCCAGAGCCGGGAGCTTCAACTAAATCGAATCGCGCATTCTAAGATCCATTCAGGGATGTGGTTAGGATTTACCTTTTTTTTATAATTTTATTTTCGTAAAACTCAACTTTCGAAATTTTGACTTTTTTCATGAAAAATAAATTTGATGAATATATATATAAAAAAAAACAAAGATTAGTAAGAATTTGGGTGTGGTAAGCCAGAAAATTGGATGGATAAATTTATTTAATTAAAATCCGAGTTTAAAATTAAATCAATAATACAATTATACGAGAAATTTAAATATATTTTTTTCAACTCATTAGACAATTAGTCTAAACAACATAAATGAGCCAAAAAAAAAAAGTGAATAAATGAAGTATTCCTAGCTATCCACTTTTAGTTGCCATGATTTTTCTTTAAAAGTTAAATGATAAAAACTTTGATTAACATTTTACGATGTATTTTTTCATCATATCGATATGTAAAAAATTACAATTTATATTCCCTCCATTTCATATTAATTGAATTGTTGAGGTGTTTCACACTCTTTAAGAAAAGAAGATTAAGACATAAATTAGACATAACTTTCCATTTTTACCCTAATTAATTATTGTCAAATTTATGATTAAAATAACTAAACATTAATTAATAACTAATTCCAATACTAACTAATGAAGGGTAAAATTGGAAGAATATTCTAAAAGTAGTCTTGAAAATTGAACAATTAAGTTAATTTGAAAAATGAAAAATGTTTCAAAAATTCAATTAATTTGAAATGAAGGAAGTATTACTTTTCGTATAGTTTTTGAATATATATATTTTTAAATATCTAATAAATGTAATCTAATTTAACATTGAAAATTAGGTACTTTCATAAAACACAACATGACAACTAAAAATAAACAGAGAGAGTACTATATTTAAACCTGTTGTTACAATCTAAGTGTGTTACCTGAGTTTGATACACTTACATCGAGATTCTTTTAAAAATAACTTCTTTATTTCTACATATACTGAACATAGTAATAAAATCTGCATACGTTCTGTCTCCGAAATTTGTTATTGTTGTTGTTGCAGTCGAAACATTTGACCCTTTCCCAAAACAACAAAAAGCAAATAAATGACATGGGAAAGCTACGGATTACTGTAAATTCCATTTTCCCACAATTTTCAAATATACGTATAGGCTCGAAGTTTCCAGAAGATTTGAAGAATTTACCGGTGCCGGAAATGAATAAATCCGACGGATATCCGGCGAAGTACGATTTAGAGCATCGGTACACGGGAGATGACTCATGGTACGGTGTGCTAGTCACGGTGGACGGTGAAACGATGACGGTGAAGTTCGAGGGATATTCGGAAAAATTCGATGTGAAATTCCTTGCTGATGACTTCAAATCGAAGGAGGAAATCGAAGAATTCGTCAGGAAGTTTAGGAATGTCTCGCCACAGCTACAGGATAATGAATGCGGTAGTGTTAAGGAAGGGACGATTGTATGTGCGGCTTGTAATGCTTTCGGCAAAGATGATATGCTCTTCTACGATGCCGTTGTTGAAGCGGTGAGTTATGAACTGTTTGAAGTATGAGAAAATTTTAATTTTTTTTTTTTGAGATGTATTTAATCGAGGTAGCTATTTCTATTACATTCTGATGCTGTTCAATTCTCAGTTCCAGATGTTGAGTATGAACATAGGTTTTCAGAAGGCTTAACACATAGTCAGTGGCAGAATATTCCACTCGAACTAAGTCATGTTCAAATTGAACACCTTTAACTCGATAAGCTGTTCAAATTGGAAAAAAATTGTGCATGTTTTCATTCATCTATTAGATATTTAAGTTAACTACAAGTAATATATCATCAACCTCAGGTAGAAAATATTGGGCTTTTATGGCTTACTGAGACAAATGCATATGACATATTTTGTATGCTTGACTCAATTACTTAATAGAAGAATGAGAGGACACATTTTTTTCCAAAATTTGAACCTTAAGTGTCTAATTGGAACACTTTATTAGGAGTTGAGATGTTCAATTGAATTTTGACTTAGTTCGAGTGTCTAAAGTTTAAGGGTTGGCTATGTATTAAGCCTTTTTAGAAATTTATCTGAATATTCTGTAAACATAGAGGTCCTAGTCATGGAATAAAAGGAGGCTAAGTTGCTCGGACTTAGGTGCGGGTGTCTAATACGGGTGTGGATCTAGAGGTTGGATCCTCTGTGACCTAATTTTAAGATTCGGGGATATGGATCCATGTGTGGATATAGGTGCGGGGATTCGGCTAAAAATAGAGGTATAAAGCCTAAATTATGAGATATTATGTGGAAAACTCTAGGAGAAAATAATGATCAAGAGGAGAATCTTGGAAGGAGATAAAAGGAAAGGGAGTGATAATAGAAATTTATATATACAACGTATTTCATTTTCTTCAGTTTCATCTTAGGTTATAAGATTACAAAAATCATTGAATATGCCCAGAATTTCTCCCTTGAATTTGGTCAAAGTATCCAGTACCGATTGACCAGATTGGGTATGGATCCCACACCCACACCCACACCCACACCCACACCCACACCCACATCGTGTCGACATTGGTGCGGCACCGAAAGTGAAGAGTCCGAGCAACTTAGAAAGGAGGAAGTTAAGGTGAGGAAGGTTGACATAGTCTATCTATGATGAACCTTTGAATTCAAGGATACAGAGGATTTTGTGGTTGATCATATCTAATTCAGGATTGAGGCATCTTGATTAATATTACTTGGTATTAACTTCTTCACAGTCATTTCAAAGTAATGAACTCGCATATGTTATCTTTTAGCATTGCATAGGTCCTAAGCACGGATAAAGGAGGAAGGTAAGGTAGGTTGACATAGTCTAAGTATGATGAGTCCTTAGAAATCAAGGATACATAGTGTTCATGTGGTTGCCTGGTTGATGAGTTGATCACTAATTTGTGATTTAGGCAATTTTTTCAGTCATACCGAATTATAAGCTCACTAGAGCAACATTTTCATGGCATATGTACTTTTCTTTTGATGTGTCAGCTCTAAATGGAGTGTTTATTTCCTTGTTATCAACAGTTGCAAGTAATCTTCTGTGCCTTTTCAACTATCAAAAAAAGCATGAAAGAAGAATGTTGAACTTTTATGTTATTGACAAGTTACAACAAAACAAAAATTACTTATGGATATGTATGAAAGTGCATTTTCAAAAAAACTAGCGTGAGAACAGTAATTGGATATACAAAGGAATTTCCCATTATTATGGGTTCACCAGGGGTTGATATTGAGCATGTAGTTCTGTACTTGCTCACTTTAGTTATAGGATTTAACTTATGATATATAGCATGAGGTTCCATTGCATAAGCTATACGCAAATGATAATGTGTTAATAGACAAAACTAGCGAGGGTGTCAACCAAATTCTTGCTTATGGAGAATCACCATATAGAATAAGGGTCTTAAGATAAGAAGTAACGCTGAAATATATGCACTGGTAGCATTATGTAGTGCAGTGTCCGAACATGTTTTATGTTGTTAGTGTGGTGAGTAGCAGAGATGGATCCAAGATTTGGCCTTTATGGGTTACGGACAATCTCAAGTTCTAGTAATGAGTTCTGACTTTTATTTCTGTACATATTTAGTGAATCTCTTAGCACATATACATGGTATGGGCCAACACTATTGGGATCTGGTGAACCCATACCTTAAAGCCTACATCCACCCCAGGTGAGTAGAAATCTGGCATGTCCTTGAAAAAAGCAGTAGCAGATAGTGAAGCAATTTTTTTGAGCTGTAGTAAACAGTGAAATGAATTTTGAGATATTTGAAGAGTAGTACAGATATTGGTCTGACATTCAGCGAAAAGCAAGATGACATATTCATTCTATGTTGAGGACTTGTGTAGGAGGAGATATTTAACAGGCTACTTGCTTACTCATTGTGGTGGTGACTGGTGATGTCAATTGGAATGCAACTTTGCAAACTAAAGTTGCATTGTCTATCATGGAGTCTGTGTAAGTGGCTCTCTTACGGATGCAATAAAACATTTATTTGGCCACAGGTTGATGAATGAAGTTAGGCTGATAAGCAGTTATTGTGGCCAAGTGACTGAATTCAGGCTAAAAAAGAGCAAGGCATCAATATTTTGTTACAGGAGTGCCATTCATCTCACTAAGAATGAGTGTATCATGAGTGTACAGTGAATATTGTTGTTAAATATCACTTCACTAGAGATATTGTATCCAGTGGTATTATAGTTGTCAAAAGATTTCTACAAATGTCTATCCATCAGATACTATGACCAAGGCAGTTTCAGTTCATAGTCTAGGCATTGCCAAGATTCAGTTGGAGTTGGCAGTACTAGGTGATGCCTTGTGAAGGTAATTTGACAAGATGGTGTGATGAGATAATTCCTTGTTGATAATGGAGGACTTCAAGGCTCAAGCAAAGGGAGCAATTGTTGATGTGGATTGAGTTTTATGGTAATTGATATTAATAAGATACTGCAGACTCTTTTCTCAATATTTCCTTATCTGTGATAAAAAAAAAATTCTTTAAAGGACAATGATCATTCTAGTAGTGTTTCTGTACAGTTTAGGGTGTGATAGGAAAAGAAAAAGGAAGAGGGATAGAGTGTGAGACAAAATAAGCGAGTGGGTTTGTGAACGTATTGGGGACTAAAGTTTCTAAGAATTTGGAAAATGATTGGTTCTGTTGTTCGAGGGTCCACCGGAAACAGCCTCTCTACCTCCACGAGGTAGTGGCAAGGTCTGCGTACACTTTACCCTCCCCAGACCCCACTTTGTGGGATTTCACTGGGTATGTTGTTGTTGTTTATTGGTTCTGTTGTTCTTTTGAGCATACTGAAATTTTCTTACCGTCTTTCTTGAGGACGTTGACATCTTTGCTGAACCTCATTAAAGTTTGTATCAGTTTTATTTGTTGCTCTAAATGTGGGTTTATCATAACATATAAAGTCAAAGTAGTAGGACTCAAAGAGGAAAAGGAGAGGGCTACTTGATTCACATTGGTTCATTGGCTTAATTCACTTTCTTCAAATTTTCTTCTTCCTCTCTTTGGTAGATACATAACGAGAACCATTCATTTCACAATGGAGTGGAGGAGTGTGTATGTACCTTTGTACTATCCTGGCTTCATGGCCCAAAAAAGGATGACTTGGCTAATTCTGGAATTGAAGGCATATGCATCATAAAAGGCACAGCACAAGTTGATCCTAGAATATCCTCCTTCTTGGAATTGGCAAACCAGAAACTCAGAAAATCTTCTTGCAAGTCAACTTCTACATCTGAGCAAGACAATTCAGCATCCAAAGGATCATCCCGTACAAAAAGAGTCAGATATTTGTCTTCTGAACAAAAGTCAGATTCGTCCTTTAAGGCAAGTTATCACCTTCTAATTCAGTAATTTGAGTGATAATGCATCTGCCTATATCATTCTCCTCTTCCTTTCCTTGTAGGGGATTAGCAGTGCCAAGAATGCGGTTGACGTGAGATGTACAACAGAAGGTGTGCTACGGAACTCCATCATCTGTTACGATGTGGTAATTGCACTTTTTCTAAGTTCTTCATTCTGAACTGCAGCAACAGACTCTAGCAGGCATTGGGATCATGATAAAGATCTAGGAGGACAATGTTCAAATTATCATCTCATGCTAGTCGAGAACTTGGAGAGAACCTTGTTCCCTTCGTCATTGAGAGATTTCATACATAAGCACACTTCTGTTTGGTCACAAGCATATATTTCCCCCTGCCCGTCATATATGCCCTATGCACGAGGCATTATCGTGGTAGATTGTGAAGAGAAGCTTAAAGAAATAAACCGTTTTTTGGACAATCCAACACACCTTATTGTGTCCTCAAAGGGAAGGTACGTTTCCAGAATTAGTTTCCTTTCTAAGTAGTTGTTGATCCTTTTGTAACCTTCTCTCTTTACATTCTAGTGTCTTCACTTAAAAGATCTTTTTATTATTAATATTTAGGCTTCATTCATGTGTTCTATACCATTACCACATGTATTAGACTTGTATTTATTAGAATCTATCTCCCGTTAGAAAATCTATCAGAAAAATCTGGATCATGACCCCAGCCCTTATTTTTTGGTGTATGTGGAATGAAAATAGGAGATTTATCGATGGAGTTTTAACTCAATTTTTAGGCGTAAGGCTAGTTGTTTGGTTAACCTTTATAGCTGCGCTAACTCTTCCCCTGTAAACAACTTAGATCACTACCAGGATTTTGTCAGCTCAACTCTGGAAGTTTTTTGTTCTTAGCTGACTGATCCCCCTGCGTATTGCATCTACTGGATGCTTACTTCATAAAAAAAATAAAAAAAATCTATCTTCCATTAGAGTTATGTTGTATGGGTGTATCAGAATCATTGGTTCCTGCCTCTATACAGATTATGAGCTAAAACACATTTTCATTCAGCTAAAAATCATGCTTGGCGTGGATCAAACTTGCTAAAATACCTTTTTTGGATATTCTGCTTAGAAGAGCTTCCGTGCCACAATTACCAGCCACTTGAACTATTTTAGATGTGTAGATAGTGTCGGCACGTATTCATGATGTAAAGTTTTATCAAGCATGCTTGTCTTCTCAAACTTTTTTTTTTCCATTTTTTTGGGAAAAAGAATTATAGCATGGCATGCTTACATTTCCTGAGCTTGTGATTTGCTAAAACCTTAGTAAAATTCGGCCGCACCACTTGTTTGAGGCCTGCTCTGTGGTTACATCAGTAGCATCAGCCTTTTTTCTTGGTCCTGAATTTACTTTGGTGAAAGTGATATCATGCTCAATACCATCTGATTTTAGTTGCTTCTGCAATTTCTTTTGTTGATAATATTGGTGCTTCTGCAATTTGGACACCCGAATTGCTGTTATTTAAGCTGCATCTGCAGTTAGACTCTCTCTCTCTCTCGCTGACAGTCAAAACTGATCCGAAGTTGAACTAGAGGTTCTAGAATGGTATCCATCTTTAATAAGAAAAAGAAAAGCACAACATTTGAAATGGTTGAGTCCTTGTAAAGGTTCCTATAGATGGTAATTATTAGTCTGAAATTCCACGCTAGGTACTACTGCTTCACTTTTGGTGACTAGTTGGGATTGTTTTTGAAAGATCTCTCTGGACTAAAAATATAGTTTCATCTGCTATTCACCCAATTATTTTTGGGGATCGCTTGAAGTTCTATGCATTCTGCACTATTTTGTTTTTCCTGATTTCTCTATATATGTAGTTGAAAACTTCGTTTTACTCTGCAAATTAGCTTCAATGAAACGCTACAAAATGTCCTCAACTTCTGTTTACTGCTACTTCTTTTCTAGCTCAAATGTTGTTAAATGCACTTGCCTTTCACATTCAATGCTGTTTACCGTTTAGAGTTCCTGTGATATAGGTATTTCAAGATCCTACGTTCCGGTCTGTCATATTATAGTCTATTAAAAGAAAGAACAGACACTAAAGAAAGTTTCCCAGCACCGTAGTGTGTAGCCTAGTTGTCAATGAAGTGGATTATGAATCATGAATTCTCAGATTTTAATCCCTGCAGAGACAAAAAAATCACTAGGCGACTTGTTCCAATCTGTCCTAGCTAGCCTTGGTGTCCACAATTGATATGTACAAATTAGGCCACACATACTATTTTCCCAATTTTTAACTAGCAGTTGCTTGAAAAAATGTCATGTTCATTATTATCAAAGAAAAAATGTCATGTTCATTGAGGCACTATTTGTTTTTTTTTTTTTTCTCATTTTCAGAAGTTGAAAGTTTTTTTTATTCTATCATCCCCGATATCTACTTTAAAGGTGAAAGGGCTGGAAAGGAAGTGCTACACTTTGGTTCTGTGTGCACCGTCTTTGGTCTTTATTTTTTAATGTAGTTTAACATACCTCTGTAATTCAGATATTCTGAAATCATTAAATATAGCTCTATAATTTTTGCTAAATGTGTAGATCCTATTTCATTTTAACACTTAAGAGCCAAATTTTCATGATGTTCATATGTCTTCTAGATTGATGAATGCCTAATGGGTTATTTACTTTTTTCCATTTCCCTTTTACAGGCCGATGGTTATAAGTGAAAGAGATATGAGACAATCCATGATTAAGACATCACTTGGGAGCTTAATGTACAGTTCCCAGGTAAGATTCATACCATGTATTGGTTAATTTAATAATGGTTGTAGGACAACAAATGAGCCATAATTGAGCACATCCTACTGCCAGTGCTACTTCAGAAATGAGTTTGGTTGACATATTGGAAAATATCATATACATGAAGTTTCTTGATTATCTAGAAGCATGCATATCTGATAGTTACTCGTTACTAGTGAAAAACTGGATGCCCAGTTGTCACCAGTCAAATTTAGATTGATGTTAACTGCGAGATAACAGGAGAGCTGAGGATGTGGGATCAATTGCTCTTAAGATTTAGGAATCATATATATCTGTAGTAAATTTGTATACTCATGGTCTTGAGAAATGTGCTTATACACATAATTGTGAAAGTGCTTCAACAACATGCCCAGTGTAATCCCACCAGTGGGGTTTGGAGAGTGTGGTGTATACATAGCCTTACCTATACCCATGTGAAGGTAAAGAGGTTGTTTCCGATAACCCTCGGCTCAAGTAAAGTAAATCAAAATCAAGTATGGAAATGAAATACAGTAATGAAGAAGCCAGAAGGAAAAGAAATAAGATGTCCTTGCAATAAAGAAAAAGAAAGTGAAATTTTAGGCTGATGAGGTGAAATTGGTTTCGTTCGATGTGATGTGTGGTGGAGTCTTGATTGGACAGACTAGTCTAGATACAAAGCAAATACTTGAGGATTGCAGGAAATAATTTTTAAAAGAATTTTAAACTTATTGAGGAGCTTCAAGCCCTGAACATGCGATTTTTTATGATGTGTATTACATATTATATGCATCAAATGTTTGATTTCAGTTTATTGAGGCTGACCGCTCTCCCCCTTGCGTCTTCTCGTTATTGTGTAGGATATATATCAGGCAAAAAGTATCTGCCAAGACTTGATAATAGTTCACTCAGGAAGTGAAGCATACATAAAAGCAAACCAGGCAAAAGATTTGTTTTTGGAGTTTACGAGTCATCAACAAAGACTCTATAAGAAGTTAGCTTCGGAAGAAAGGTTATTTTTGCAGATGCTGCAATTACAACCGCGTTTGGATTCGTTTCTGTGTTAAAACAATTACAAAGTGACTCAATTTGTGTATATCTTGTGTTTCTGTAATGTCTCAAGATTTCTTTTCCTTTAACTAACCCCGTGATAATACGCCTTGTTGTAATCTCACTGTGTGCACAGTTCTTCAATCTTTCTTGCTCTGGAGAAATGTCACTGGAAGGTGCTGCATTCTCGTTTTCATATTCTTTGAATGTGAAAAACTGGCGTTGTTTAGGATAAATACCTAGTTAATATGTCGAAAACTGCAAGTGTATTGCCATATGCATTATTGGTAGTTAGTGGTTAATGGTGTTAGTAGCACCTCCTACTTACATTGTCAAGGTGCTCAAAGGGGAGGAAACAATGGTTAATAGTCGTTTTTTCATTCCACAAATTGGTTGGTTTTTAGTTGAAAGACCACTATTTTTTACCTTTGTTGATCATTTTTTATCCTCGGGAAAGATGGTATTTTTAGTAACAAAAGTTTTGTACGTCATGATTAGCAAGGTAAGGCTTAGCTTTCCTTGCTTGTACTTCTTTTTGAGGTCCTTTTCTCTTTATTAATAAAAATTAGCTCTAGGCACCCTTTGCCAAGCAGAATGGCTTTTAAAAAAAATAATAAAAAAATCATGTCATGATAATAGAAGCATGATAGTTTTCGTGATACTTGTTACTAGACTCAAATCACTACAATCATAGTCTTTGTTGGAAAAAATTAAAAGATCTATTTGGGATTGGCTAGACACATATTTGATCGTAGATGACTTTTGTTTTCAATTTAACTAGTATACAACTCACAAGACTTGTCCAAGTTGTCCACCCAAGTTCTAAATCACCATCTGGACTGAACCTCTAGGAGTTTTCAAGCCTCAACTTTGAGTTCGTTTCTCTCAAATATAGACTTTGGTCAACTCGTAAGTTTTTCAACTTTCTAACTTGTAAGTTTCTTTTCTGAAATGCACTCGATTGCCCCGCAATCATGTCACTCCTTTTGACCGATGAAATATATCTGAACTTTGATCGAAATTACTGTAACAATCTCAAACTCTGAGCAAGACCTAAAACCCCCTGCACTATTTAATAGTGTATTTTAAAGGTATATATGTGTCCACATGGACAAGTTACTATTTATAATGATGCAATATTTATGATGTCTACGTGGGTATATATATACCTTTAAAATACACTATTAAATAGTGCAGGGGTAAAAGGTCCTTCCCAAAGTTTGATGTTGTTACAACAATTTCAGTCAAAATTCGGATATATTTCAGACTTTTTTCCCTATTCAAAATAATGTTTGTTTTGATGTTGATGCATATGAAGGATTTGGTATGAAATTTGTATCACTTATAAGTTCAATAAGTTGCTAACTACCTAGACATTATAAAATTCATTAAACACAAAAGGATTGTTTTTTGGTTTTGGTTAATATTAAATTTGTTTTTTTGTTAATATATATGAATAGTTGGTTCTAATCCATAAAATTTGAAAATCTTTGGTATGTAATTGGTGTTCCTTCAAACTATATTTATATTTGGTCCTTCCAACTTGATAAATATTATGAGTATAGTAAACACCTATTTATTGTTTTTCCTTAAAAGTCTAGATTTCATTTTATTTATTGATTTACCTTAAAAGTCTAAATTTCATTCTATTTATTAATTTAACTTAAAAGTCTAGATTTTATTTATTTAATGATTTAA
Organism: Solanum gracilifrons; assembly: GCA_029582605.1. Lineage (NCBI taxonomy): Eukaryota > Viridiplantae > Streptophyta > Magnoliopsida > Solanales > Solanaceae > Solanum > Solanum gracilifrons. Next base: position 15,686 of record JAJOOH010014645.1, on the reverse strand, counting down.
CTTAAAAGGCTAGATTTTATTTTATTCAATGATTTAAAGTTAGTCTAGGTTTCACTGATATGGAAAACATATATTAAGAATAAAATTGATTGTATTTCCTATTTTCACTATGATGAACAGATCATTTTCCAATATAATATATAGAAAGATATTTAATGCAATGAAATTTTTGATGTATATAAATAGTTGTGTCATCTCCCTTCTCTTAAGTATCATTTCTCATAAAACATTTCATTAATAAATTTTTATTCATTTTGGTGATAAATTTAGCCATGGAGAATAAAAAGAGTAAAGGACGCCAAAAGATACCAATGAAAAAAAATAGAAAAGCAAGATAACCTATATGCTAGCTTCTCAAAGCGTCGTATGGGTTTATACAAAAAGGCTAGCGATCTCGTATTTGAATGCGATGTCGATATTGGAATAATTTTTTTTTCTCCGACAGGTAATCCTTTCTCGTTTTTTCACCCAAATGTTGATGCAGTTGTTTCTCGTTTTCAGAATCTCAATATGGAATCAAGTGAAAGTACTCTTCTAGTCGTTGCTCATAATCGAGAAAAAGTGAACGAACTCAAAAGTAGGCTTGAAGAACTTGATACCATAGAAGACATTGAAATTGCTAAGAAACAATCATATGATGAGGTGATTGAAGCTAGACAGAAAGGTTGGTGGGAGTCGATTGAGCAGCTCAATGCAGATAAAGTGTCAACTTTTGAGGCTTGGTTGGAGACTTTTGTTTTTAATATGCAGAATCGCTTGAATCAATTGGAAATTGGAGCTTCATCCTCGGATATGGGATTTAATGTTTGAAACAAAATTAAAATTATACATGAGTCATCCAAATTAGTTATTAGTCATAGAAGGTGAACCCATATAAAGTTCAATTTTTATATTATTGAGATATTTAATTTTTTGTATTTTATTTCATTGATGCTATATCCATGTACTTTGCTATGATTTTCATAATAATATCCGATATAGTCATTAAAATTGTTAACTCATTGGGGTATTTTCTAGTAAGTCTCGTATATAATTTGATCTAAGATTTGAATTTTATGGGTTTGAAGGAATTTTATTGTAGTCCATTTGCTCTTTTGGGTGCGAAATATATCATTACTTTTAAATTATTTTGTATTTTTTAACACAACTAATACACACTGAAATTCGAGATTTTCTGAATTCTCATTTTGTGACACATAATCTCCAGACAATATGACACATGACTTAAACAATAATAAGTATCATTTAACAGGTCGCCACTAATGCAATAAGAAAATTTGAGATCAAACACAATCGGTCATGACACATTTCAAAAAATTCATCAATTAATATACACAAAAAATAAAAATAATCTCAAACTCCTATTTTATGACACATAAACTCAAAAAAGGCGACGTTTACATTTAAAAAATAATAAGTATCATTCAAAAAAATTTGGGGTGCTCCGAAGCGCCAGAACCATGGGTTAATACACACGAAAAATTAAGGAATTTGCACGATTTCTAAAATAAGGTCTGTAAATGCGGAAATACGTGTTAAAAAATGGTGCGAGTATACGTGATGGTCCCCTAATCATTACGGAGGTTGTCACAAAATTTTTTGAGAAAATAATTTTAGGTGCTCGGAGGGGCTAGATCCATGGGCTAATACACAATAAAATTGAGAAAATTGGGCGATTCCTATAAAAAGACATGTAAATGCAGAAATGGGTGTTACAAAAAATGGTGCGTGTATACGTGATGGTTCCCCAACTCATTACGGAGGTCCTCATAAAATTATTTGAGAAAAACTCTTTGGTGCTCTTAGGTGCCTGATCTATGGGCTATACAAACGAAAAATTGAGGAATTCACGTGATTCCTAAAAAAAGGCCTATAAATGAAGAAATAGACGTTAAAAAAATGGTGCGAGTATATGTGATGAATCCCCAACTTATTACAGAGGTCCTCATAAGTTTTTTGAGAAAAAAAATTGATTGTTCTGAGGCGCAAGAACCATGGGCTATTACATACGAAAAATTAAGGAATTTGCGCGATTTCGAAAAAAGGCTTGTAAATGCGAAAAAGGCGTTAAAAAATGGTACAAGAATACGTGATAGTTCCCCAACTCATTACGGAGGTCCTCATATAGGTTTTTGTGAAAAAATATTTGGGTGCTCTGAGGCGCCAGAACCATGGGCTAATACACAAAAAATTGATGAATTTATGCGATTCCTAAAAAAAACATGTAAATGCGGAAATAGGTGTTAAAAAAATGGTGCGAGTATACGTGATATTTCCCCAACTCATTATGGAGGTCCTCATAAAGTATTTTTAGAAATTTTTTTGACTGCTTTGAAGCGCCAGATCCATGGGGTAATACACAAGAAAAATTGAGAAATTTAGCGATTCCTAAAAAAGGCCTGTAAATGCGGAAATGGGCGTTAAAAAGTGGTGTGTGCATACGTGATGGTTCCCCTACTCAATATGGAGGTCCTCATAAAATTTTTTGAGAATTATTTTTTGGTGCTTCAAGGCGCCAAATCCATGAGTTAATACACACGAAAATTATGGAATTTGTGTGATTCCTAAAAAGGCTTGTAAATGCGTAAATAGGCGTTAAAAATGGTGCGAGTATACTCGATGGTTCCCTAACTCATTACGGAGGTCCTCATAAAGTTTTTTGAGAGAAAATTTTCAGGTGCTCAGAGAACCAAATACATGGGCTAATACACACGATAAATTTGGGCGATTCCTAAAAAAAAGGCCTGTAAATGCAGAAATGAGCATTAAAAAAATGGTGTGTGTGTATACGTGATGCATGGTTGCCCAACTCACTACGGAGATCCTCATAAAAAATTTTGAGAAATTTTATTTTGGTGCTCTGAGGCGTCAGATCCATGGGCTAAACATACAAAAAATAGAGAAATTTGCGTGATTCCTTAAAAAGGCTTGTAAATGTGGCAATAGACGTTAAAAAATGGTGAGAGTTTATGTGATGGTTTTCCAACTCATTACGGAGGTCCTCCTAAGTTTTTTGAGAAAAAACATTTTGGTTGCTCCGAGGCGCCAAAACCATGATCTAATACACACAAAAAATTGAGGAATTTGCGCGATTGCTAAAAATGTCTGTAAATTCTGGAAAAGGCATTAAAAAAATGGTGCGAGTATACGTGATAGTTCCCCAACTCATTATAGGGGTCCTCATAAAGTTTTTTGAGAATTTTTTTTTGGGTGATCCGAGGCGCCATAACCATGGGCTTATACACATGAAAAATTGAGGAATTTCGGCGATTCCTAAAAAAGGGAGTGTAATTGCGGAAATAGGAGTTAAAAAATAGGGCGAGTATACGTGATGGTTCCCCAACTCATTACAGAGGTCCTCATAAAGTTTTTTGAGAAACAACTTTTGGGTGCTCTGAGGTGTCAGATCCATGGGCTAATACACACGAAAAATTGAGAATTTTGAGTGATTCATAAAAAAAGTCCTGTAAATGCGGAAATGGACGTTAAAAAATGGTATGTGTATACGTGATGGTTTCCCAACTCATTATGGAGGTCCTCATAAAAAAAATTGAGAATTTTTTTTGATACTCCGAGGCGCCAGATCCTTTAACTAATACACACGAAAAATTGAGCCGCGTGAGGGAGGTGGCGGGTTAAAACTTTTTTCTTTCAATTTACTAGTCTAATCTGTTGGTTCTCTCTTTCTCTAAGATTTCGAACAAGTACCTTTTTATATGATTTGTTATAATCAAAATTCTTAATTGGATTTTAGTTCTTAGAATTTCTTTGAAATTATTTGTAAACCGAACTGAGCAATTTACTTATGATATATTACCATTTACGACCTAGAGGTCTAGAAACTATTAAATTGACGTGTTTTTAGCAAAATAACAATCGAGGAAATAATTCAACTTAATTTTCATTCTTAAAAAATTATAATAAAATGTTAAATTTGTGTATTCTTTTAGCAAAATAAAAAAAGAAAAAAAAATAGGTACAACATAAGCGGGGCAGGACGGAGTAGGATGGGGCTACATCCACCCCAACCCGCTCTATTGTCATCCCTAACGAGCATGTTGAACATGTACCAATTGAAGCAAATTCAGTTTTGGTTAATGTTAATAGACATAGGAAGTTGATTTTTCATTGTCATATTTTATAAAAACATTTATCTATTCAAATTAATATTTCAAATCTTATTCAAAATAATGTTTGTTTGATGTTAATGCATATCAAGGATTTGGTATGAAATTTGTATCACTTCTAAGTTCAATAAGTTGCTAACTACCTAGACATTATAAAATTCATTAAACACAAAAAAGATTATTCTTTGGTTTTGGTTAATATTAAATTTGTTTTTGTTAATATATATGAATATTTGGTTCTTATCTATAAAATTTGATAATATTTGGTATGTAATTGGTGTTCCTTCAAATTATATTTAGATTTGGTCCTTCTAACTTGATAAATAATACGAGTATAGTAAACTATTTATTGTTTTTCCTTAAAAGTCTAGATTTCATTTTATTTATTGATTTAACTTAAAAGTCTAAATTTCATTCTATTTATTAATTTAATTTAAAAGTCTAAATTTTATTTATTTAATGATTTAACTCAAAAGTCTAGATTTTATTTTATTCAATGATTTGAAGTTAGTCTAGATTTCACTGATATGATTGTTATGGAAAGCATATATTAAGAATAAAATTGATTGTACAGATCATTTTCCAATATAATAATTAGAAAGATATTTAATGCAATAAAATTTTGATGTATATAAATAGCTGTGACATCTCCCTTCTCTTAAATATCATTTCTCATAAAACATTTCATTAATAAATTTTTATTCATTTTGGTGATAAATTAGCCATGGAGAATAAGAAAAGTAAAGGACGCCAAAAGATACCAATGAGAAAAATAGAAAAGCAAGATAACCTATATTCTAGCTTCTCAAAGCGTCGTATGGGTTTATACAAAAAGGCTAGCGATCTCGTATTTGAATGCGATGTCGATATTGGAATGCTTTTTTTTTCTCCGACAGGTAATCCTTTTTCGTTTTTTCACCCAAATGTTGATGCAGTTGTTTCTCGTTTTCAGAATCTCAATATGGAACCAAGTGAAAGTACTCTTCTAGTCGCTGCTCATAATCGAGAAAAAGTGAATGAACTCAAAAGTAGGCTTGAAGAACTTGATACCATAGAAGAAGTTGAAATTGCTAAGAAACAATCATATGATGAAATGATTGAAGCTAGACAGAAAGGTTGGTGGGAGTCGATTGAGCAGCTCAATGCAGATGAAGTGTCAACTTTTGAGGCTTGGTTGGAGACTTTTGTTTTTAATATGCAGAATCGCTTGAATCAATTGGAAATTGGAGCTTCATCCTCAGATTTGGGATTTAATGTTTGAAACAAAATTAAAATTAGTTATTCGTTGTAGAAGGTGAACCCATATAAAGGTCATTTTTTAATATTATTGAGATATTTAATTTTTTGTTATTTTGATTTCATTGATGCTATATCCATGTACTTTGCTATGATTTTCTTAATAATATCCGATATAGTCATTAAAATTGTTAACTCATTGGTGTATTTTCTAGCAATTCTCGTATATATTTGGATCTAAGATTTAAATTTTATGGGTTCGGGTTAGAATTTTATTTCAATCCAATGCTCTTTTGAGTGCGAAACATATTATTACTTTTAAATTATTTTGTATTTTTTTAACATAATTAATACACACTGAAATTCGAGATTTTTCTGAATTCACATTTTGTGACACATAAATATACACAAAAAATAAAAATAATTTTGAATTTATGTTTCATGACACATAAACTCAAAAAAGGCGATTACTTTAAAAAATAATAAGTATCATTTAATAGGTCTTTACCAATTAACTCATAAAATTTAAGCTCAAAGTGGTTAGTCACACATATTATGAAAAATGTAGGGACTAATGAAAAATCGAGATAGTCTTTAATTCATATTTTGTGACACATAAACTCTAAAAAGAACGATGTCCGGTTTTTGAAGATAATGAGTATTATTTAATAGGCAGTGCAATGGACCCACAAAATTTAAAAACTAGCAAAGTCGGCCACACATATTTCAAAATTTTATGGACTAATAATACATTCGAAAAATCAAGATAGTTTTACATTCAATTTCGTGATACATAATTTTTTTTAAAAAAAGTAATATATGCCTTTTGAAAATAATGAGTATTATTAAATAGGTCTATCACCTGTGTCCACTAAATTTGACTTCAAACAAAGTCGACTAGGCATGCTTCAAAAAATTTATAGACTAATACACACGAAAAAAATGAAAGTATCCTCAATTCCTATTTTGTGACATATAAACACAAAAAAAATAAAATCCATGGACTAAACTCCCCAAAAAATTGAGATTTTGTTGAATTCATGTTTAGTGACACATTAAAAACATAGTTGATCACACATATTTCAGAAAATTTAAGGACTAATACACAAAAAAAATGAGAAAATCTTGAATTCTTATTTCGTAACACATATGCTTTAAAAAAAGCGATGTGAGCCCTTAGAAAATAGTGAACATCATTTAATAGGAAGACACCAACGGACCCACAAAATTTAAGTCAAACAAAGTCAATTACAAATATTCTGAAAATTTATGGATTAATACACGCAAAAAATTAAGATAATTCTAAATTCTAGTCTCATGACACATACACTCCAAAAAAGGGACATTCCTTTAGAATACAATGAGTATCATTTAATAGGTCGTCACCAACATACCTGCAATATTTAAGCTCAACTGTAGTCAATCACACATATTTTAAAAAATTTCATGAACTAATACGTACGAAAAAAAGATTTTATGAAATTCATATTTTGTGACACATAAAATTTAAAAAATGACATTTGCCTTTCGAAAACTATGTCTCATTTAATAGTCATCATCAATGTACTCATAAAATAATCAGAGTTGATCACACATACTTTAAAAAATTCATAAATTAATACATATAAAAGATCAAGATTTTTTTCCAATTGCTATTGTGTGATACACTAACTCCAACCTCTAATGATATGATTATACTGACTACATTCACGATCCTTTAAATTTGTAGTAAATTTACACATTCAAACTATAAATGTTTCTTTTTAGTAAATGAAAAAGTTTTTGCACATGCTTATCATCACCCAATATATAGATAAGTTAATCACATAATTTTTTTTTCTTTAATCAAATACATCGATATCAATGTAATTTTTACGAAAGTCTTTATCTTGAGCCGAGAGTCTATAAAAAATGGCCTCTCTGTATCACTTCTGAAGTAGAGGTAAGGACATATTACCCTCCTCATATCCTACTGTGTAGGATAATACTGAATATGTTATTGTTATTTATCATATATTCAGATGATTAATTAATAATTATTATAATTGGAATTTTTCGATGAATTATTTACTATGAAATTTAAGAGGTTGTCGATATATTCCAGCTGTTAGGTTTCTATCTTTCCTCCGTTCCTTTTTCTATCTCTCCTCATTTCCATATTTCAGTTGTAGAGTCCAAGAAAGAGAAAAAAAGGAGAGAGATTCTCTCTCTTTTTTTCCCTTTTTTTTGAAAAAGGCTCTCCCTTTTTTTTCTTCTGAAAAAAGAAAAGAAAGAGAAATTAATTCTTTTTAAAAATACATAATCAAATCAATCATTTCCAAAAAGAATTTCTCTATTCCCAAACTCCAAATCAATGGGGGTATGTATATATACATATATGTTGTTTTGTTCTTTCACAATGAAATTGTTGATTTTTGTGCAAATTTTATGGTTTCCATGTGAATTTATAATGTTGTTTTAAGATTTATATGGTTGCCTTTATTTTGTTTTCTAGCTTGTTTTGGTAATGTTTCATTGTGTCGAGGGTCTATCGGAAACAACATCTAAGGTTTGCGTACATCCTACCTTTTAATTTCCAGACCTTACTTAAGGGATTATACACTACAACAAAAACAACTTTTACTGGAAATAAATATGCATATTAATAAAGAGTGCTAAAGCCTTTTGCAGACATTGTTAATTGTCATTGGATCCAATGTCACTATAGGCTTTATCGACATTTACAAAGATTGTTAATTGCGTCTAAAAGAATATATTTAGCAGCAATTAAGAAATTGTCGTTAATTAATTGTCGCTAAAGATCATTTTTGATGTTTTTAAGATCTATCGCTTGTTTCATGTATGTTTTTCTATGGAATAGGATTATAATATGATTGTTGAAATGAAGGCTATATGATCAAGATTCCTAATAAAGCGAAAAAACATGTTTTATAGAAACAATTGTGAGACTAGTACTAGTATTGATACTAGAGTCTCAACATGTATTTCCTAGCCTTGGTAGATTGAGTTATCTGGTACGTGTTGTTGGTGTGAGGTGTCAGGTATTCTGTGAAATTAGTCGAGGTGTGCCCAAGATGGTCATGTGTTACACAAACGTGCATATGCACCAGGTGCAATAATATGATGATTGAATATGATCATGAAATGAGTGAGCTTTAGAATCATATAACAGAGTTGTGTCTGAAGATCAACAAACTCTTTGAATGAATTCGGATTTAGTTTAGCACAGGACTTGATCCATATATATACATGACTACACGAGTTGAGTACGAGTCATCTGGAAAACGTTTTATCTGTAAAATTGGCAATTTTCCCTTGGTGTTTGCTTCCACAATTTACTGTTATGGTCTTGATGTAGTTATTTGCTTCTCTGGTTTATGCAATTTGTTCGCCTTTGATGGTTCATTCGAGATGCATTTTTCGTTCTTTCTTTTGTAGGAAGCAGGACGACCACTTCCAAAATTTGGTGAGTGGGATGTCAATGACCCAGCTACAGCTGAGGGGTTCACGGTAATCTTTAACAAAGCTAGAAATGAGAAAAGGTCGGGTGGAAAGGCAGACGCGCCACCAAAGAGTAATCACAAGCATACAGCAACGCTTGGGAAGCCTCAATCTGTAAGTTTTGGCTGACTCTATAGCTAAACCAGTTTATGTCATCCATGCCCCAACTTGTGATGGTTCGAGGAAATCATTTCATGAACGTTGTCTCTCTACACTAATGTGTCGTGCTTTAAATGCATTGTCCACGCTCCAAATGTCTAGCCTTGCGTATGCATTGGGCGTACACATTGGTTGAGGGAGTTCATTGTTGTCTCCTTATATGTTTTTCAACAATTTTTGCCCGTGAGCTAACTTTTGGGTTGAGTAAAGCACTCAAGGAGTCACGCACTCAAGGGTTGGTGTAGTGGTCAATGACGTGGGTTAATCCCAACAGAGACTAAACACTAGGTGATTTCTTCCTATTTGTTCCATCCTTAGTGGATAGAGTTAGTACTGGTATCTGTTGCTGGTGGGAGGCACGGTTATCAAAATACCACTTGTTTACTCTATAAAAATCTTGCCAATGTGTTTATCAAGAGTATGTTTGCAATAGATTTCATAAGTTCGCGATAAATAACCTTGTGAACATGTTACTTTTTCAGAAGAAATGGTTCTGCTGTATGCGGTCTGGTGCTGTCGAGTGATGAACTCTGTTTGCTCCTAGACACTGCAATGGAAAGTAAAACTTTTTTGTGGAGCTGTAGTCAAGCTATGATGGATCGATCCCGGTGGAATAAAACTATGTCATTTATAAACAACTGAAATGAAATTACAGTTTTTGCTACCAGAACTTATTGCAGCATCTGTGCTGGACTTTTTTCTAATCTCGAGTTTATAATAATCGATTGTCTTCCCATTTTCTTGCCAAGGATTTGGGAGGTTGGTTTTTGTTGTCATTACTTTTACTTGTTTCATGCTGATGTTTCTCGATTGACATTTCCTTTCAATGATCGCGAATATCTGAAGCAATACAGACGTCCAAGCTGTATGTATGCTCAATGAAATCAAATGTCGGATTCAAAATTTAAACACTGTACATTTTGAGTTGAGAGAGTGAGTTTTGAAACGTATATCTAACACCATAGGCAGAAGCAGCCTTGTGGTGGACCTTCTCTACGAGCAATCGAGCAAAAGTTTATGTGTAGAAATTCATTAAAATTGCAACAAATAGTATATATGAACTCATAATTCTGAAAAATACAACGAGTTTAATGCTGAGAACCTTAAAGGTTGAAACAGTAGAGTATAAATCTTGAAATTTCCTCTGTGAAATTAACATCTCACTGTTTCACTACACAAGTTCTGGAAAAACAGATTATTTTGGTTTTTAAACGCGGTCTTTTAACTGATTAACTGTGAACTTCCGACGTGTCTGATGGCTAGTTCCAGCAGGGCAGTCTAGACTCTAACTCTCTGAAGCTTGTTTTCGAAAAGGCGTTGTAGGAGGAAGACCTGAAGGAAGCAGACACCAACAAGAGTTACTGATTCAAGTAGTGCCTTTGTGATTGCTCTTTGGCTCATACCTTCATTCACTGCATTTCCAACAAAGGAAATAGTTAGACCATAGACTATATTGCCTAAAGAGAACGCGTGCTTCTTAGCTACGAAGAAAATGAATCTTGGTCCTAACTCGACTCCAAAAACTAGATCATAAGATAATGATCGTCCAAGACCATATAAGGAGACAAACTACTCATAGCCTCAATCAACATACGACTCTAGACCTTAGGCATAACTCAAATCCGACTAACTAATGTGGGACTCTAAAAGGTTGGAAGTGAAGCAGAGAAAGTCATAAGAAAATCATACGTAATGCTTGGCGAGCAGTCTGTGCTTCGAGCCAATGCTGTTCAAACTGTATGTTGTAAAGAGCTGCTTCTAACTTTGATAGCTGGTCCATCAATGGATCAAAGTGCTCTGTAGGCATTTACGCAAAATTTTGTTCTTGTTAGTAAGTATAGCAACAGAATTGAAGAAAAGATGAAGCGAAATGACAGAGTCCAAGAGGGGTTATTACCATTCTTCGCGTGCTGATCATAGTATGTGTAATGTACAACTTGCACATCAAAATCTAAGGTTTCATGATACGGAGACTTGTTCGTGAAGCAGAACTGGTACATACCCTTCTTGTAAGCAACAAACTCGTATTTCTCACTAGTCTTGTCGCGAAAGCCATGAATTAGCTCACCTGATGGCCCTTTTATCTGAAAATTGTAATAGATTGAGAACAGTAACAAAGAGTACAATGGCTGAAAGGGAACAAACAATTAACGATAACGTGAACATTCAATTTTGTTTAGATGTGACAGATCGAATACTATGTTAGTTAACGATAACATGGAGGTTAATTTCTGAAAGACCCTCGGCTCAAGTAATAAGGATTGACTATACTAGTCCCATTTCACCATTCAACAAATCATGCTCAAAACTAGCATTATTTAAAAACAATTTGTTTACTAATAATGGTGGTTCTAGCTGAACTTGTGTGTACTTCGACTAATTCATTGGACCCCAAGACAGTCACACCCTGCCACAAGCATCAGTGACTGATTCAATTGCTCGAACACGTGACTATTGATCACATGGAGACAACTCTACAATTGCTCCAAAGCTCCCCTTCCATCAAACTAAGGGTCTAGTGCAGAAAATTCATAAAATTGAAATTTGTAACAAATAAATGCATCAACAAATAGAAATACACATCAAAGAATACGAAACTACGCGATAACTAAATAATACTACTAGTAGTACAAGAGGAGATCGGAAGAGGCTATCCCACCTCCTCTCTCCCACACAGAAAACGACAACACTCAACTACTTACTAACCTTCTACCCTAATCCTCAACCTCCATAACTTCCTATCTAATGTCGACTCCACATCCATATGAAGTTGTTGTGCCATATCCTATATATGAGATTACAAATATTCTTAAGATAATATTTTTTTTCCTTACATATTGAAAGAGTCAGAATTTTCACTTAGAAGGTTCAAAATATAAAAAGTAAACACACGAAGAGGCCAAAGGAGGTTCAATTCAACATCTACTATATATACATAAAAAAAATATTTTAACCATATTAAACAGTGTAATTTTTCGCCGAAGAGGGTTCAGATAAACCCCCTCGTTTCTTGCTAGCTCCGCCAAAATAAGTAAGAAACCAACTTATTTTCCTAGAAAACATTTTCCTTCATATGTCAAATCATCATCACAGCATAACCATATCCACACATCACTCATAGTTCTTCGATGATCATACGTGAAATTAATCCGATAACGAAAGATAATACATAAAAGGGGAAAGAAATTAAGTACCATAAGATCAACACCACCCTCATTAGCAGAATGCCAAGGAGTATCAGCTTGAATGACAACAAAAGATACATGAATTGTATCACCTTCAAGATGAACATTGTGAGACAAACATTCTTCTTTGTCAATTACAAATCTAATCCCATAAATTTCTTGCAAAAAATGTAACAATAGTAATAGTGTCATCACACTTGACATATTTCCCCATGACCTAATTCTCATCTCTTTGCAATTTTTTTTTTTAACAATAAACCAAAATTTATGAAGGAAAAATATTTTTTTTAAAAAAAAAACAAGATTCTTGAAAATAGTTATTATCTTCAACAGCCAGGCCAGGTTTATAGGCTTTTTTACAACAAACCATAGACTATATATAGATAGGAATATAACTATTTCATCTGTCCAATTTATGTGAGTCAGTCAAATTTTGAGTTTTTTTTTTTTTTTTTTTAAAAAGGAAGTAGAATAGGCCATTAGATCTCATTTTGATATATATAAATAGGAAAAAACGTAGAGGAATTTTCAAATCGATTTTTATTTGGTTTACATTTTTAAAGATAGATGATATATATTTAGTTTGATTTGGTTTGACTAAATTCAAACCGAATAAAAAGTCAAATTGAATCTATAAATTATATACACAAATTTATAATTATATATGTATATGAAATATAATATATTATTTTTTTATAATTAATTTAAGATACTTTGTATTCTTTTCCAAGTTTAATTTCTAATAGACTAATGAACAGCTTAAGCTCATTTATTAAGCAAAAAAAAAACAAACTAAGAGGTTTACTTATACTCCTCAATCTCTAATTAAAGGTCTCAGGTTCGTACTTTGGGTATGAAGTCATGTTTGAAAGAAAACGTTTTACCCTCAATGGACTTACTGACTCGAATCCAGATTAGTCGGACCACAAATTTATTTTTGACCAACAATTTTCTATACGATAGGATATAAGATTTAAATAACATTTGCATCAACCTAAATCCAACAATCCGTTATCGTCCAGCGGTTAGGATATCTGGCTTTCACCCAGGAGACCCGGGTTCGATTCCCGGTAACGGAAATTTTTATTTAATCAATTTTATTTTTTTTCGTTTTTATAATTTTAAAGTTTTTATTAATATATATATATATATATATAAAAGTTGAGGTGTTTGGCATAACTTACAGTTTATTTTTGAGTAGTAGGAGAAGTTATTTTTTAGAAGTTGAGAACATAGTTTTATCTTAGGAATACTTTCGGAACTTTGATGTCGAGTTAACTATTGCGCCGCAATGCTAATGAGATCAAGTGAAGTTTTTTTAACCTCAATGATAACAAGATCAAGTGAGCTTTTTATTTAATTAATTTTTTTTTTTCGTTTTTATAATTTTAAAGTATTTAATTATTTATATATATATATATATAAGTTGAGGTGTTTGGCATAACTTACAGTTTATTTTTGAGTAGTAGGAGAAGTTATTTTTTTAGAAGTTAAGAACATAGTTTTATCTAGGAATACTTTCGGAACTTTGATGTCGAGTTAACTATTGCGCCGCAATGCTAATGAGATCAAGTGAAGTTTTAACCTCAATAATAACAAGATCAAGTGAAGTTTTAGCCTCCATGATAACGAGATAAAGTGAAGTTTTAATCTCAATGATAACGAGATAAAGTGAAGTTTTAATCTCAATGATAACGAGTTCAAGTGAAGTTTTAACCTCAAAGAAAATGAGATCAAGTGAAGTTTTAACCTCAATGATAACGAGTTCAAGTGAAGTTTTAACCTCAACGATAACGAGTTCAAGTGAAATTTTAACCTCAACGATAACGAGTTCAAGTAGAGTTTTAACCTCAAAGAGAACGAGATCAAGTGAAGTTTTGATGGTTGATTAGCTATTGATATTGAGAGTTGCACAAGTACATACTTACTAATGTCTTCTCCTTTGGATGAGCAAGCAGAAAATGGATTGCATATATATGAATATACTATGTAACGACGGCGATGAGTTTACCATAGGATGAGGTTGTTTTCAATACATTCTCGACTCAAGCAAATCATATTCCAAAAAACAAGTAAATAAAACAAATAAAGAAGCGAAAAAACCATATTGAAAACAATTAAGAAAAGAACAAGTAGCAACAACAAATGTACACTACTAAAACTAGCAAAGGAAACAACATGTAACATTAGAATAGAAGAATAAGACATTAGGAGAGTAATAACAACATTATTGATAGGAAAACTAGAGAATACTTGACTACCTACTAACCTTCTACCCTAATCCAGAGAACACGATTTTGTATCAATTAAAGAAACACAAGGTAAAACTTCCAACCTTTAACAATTAGCATTAAGAGAGGACAAAGTTTCCACATAGGTTACAACCTTATTGGAGTAAAAATTTGCTTCAATCCCAAAAACATTAACTTGTTCCAATTCATGTGTTATTGAATTCTAACAAGAAGCGAGTTTGACTTCTTGGAGAGTTTGAGTCTTCGATTATAGTTAATCGTTGGAGAGTTAAAGGTACTAGAGTTAGTTCCGTTTGAGTTGTAATCCTGAAAAGGACGTGAATCTTGAAGTGAATAAGATTATGGTATGGTTTTTACCTTCCTTGAGGTAGGAAGGCTTCCACTATAAAATCTCTGTTTTATTATGTTGAGTTTTGTTTGTCTCGACAAAAGTACAAGAACCCGGTTCTTCTATAGGGGTAAGGTTTCTTCATATATATATAATACTAAAACTTTTCAACAAAGAAGTGTTGGTCAACATTGCTCGACATAGGAGGGTGGGTCCGCCTTGGCTCCCATTACTCTTGTATTCTCCTTAAATTTTAATGCTCAAAATATAGTTACTTATAACTCAAATCTATTAGTTCATATTTTCTTTTTATTGACTTTTTTTCAAAAGAGGTATGATTCGATGAATCAAAAACTTATTCAAGTTGATCAAAGTTAATATATACTTCTCGTGAATGGTTTTTAGAGCCGTCAATATGGGCTAGGCCCGTTGGGCCGGCCTGGCCTAACCCGGAATTTAATAGGGCTGGGCTAAGATTTTTGGAGCCCATTTAAGAAAAGGGCTTTTTAGCCCGGCCTGAATAAGCCTGCTAATTTGTGGGGCTTCAGAAATATAGGTAGGGCCGGCCTATGAGCCAAATAAAAATAATTAAAAAAATATAATATATTATTAAAATTTAAAATTAAAGAGAGTCCAAACTCAAAATCTATTTAATATTTAACTAATTGAAACCGCATATAAATTGCAGATGAAAATGAAGATGTTAAGACAACCTTGCCACATGCTGATTCAGATATGTTTGATGTAGATGATTATGAAGTGTTGGATACGCCATAGATTTCATGATGTGTTAGATACGGCATAAGTTTCATGATTTTTTTAAAGAGTTTATTTTTAACTTTTTTATGGTTGAAATATTGTCACATTTTTTGTGTTTTAATGTGACAAAACAATTAGG
>JAJOOH010014644.1:0-25815 GCA_029582605.1 Solanum gracilifrons | reverse complement strand
CCCCCCCCCCCCCCCCCCCCCCCCCCCCCCCCCCCCCCCCCCCCCCCCCCCCCCCCCCCCCCGCCCCGGGGGGGGGGTATGTGCGGGTTAAAGAAAACGGTTGTTTGGTGGGATAGAAAAAAAAATCTATTTTTTAAAAATTTAAATTATTTTTCAAAAATAAAATTTTAAATTTTTAAATTTTATTTATTTTTGGTTGGAGGAGGGGCTGGTTTCTGGGGTAGGGGGTAAAATCTTTTTTAAAAAGAATTTCTTGTTTTTTTTTTTTGGATGGGAAGGTCGGGGTATGGTGTGGGGTAAGAAAATAAATTGTAGGTTGGATGACAGTTTTGGAAAATGTTTTACTTACTTTTTAAAAGGGAGTCATTTTTCTTAAATTGAAGAAAAATAAGTTGATTTGGAAAACATTTTTCAAAACATTTAAGTCAACCAAACATTAGAAAATTCCCAAACACACCCTATATATATGGGAGAATATCTCTGATGCTCGAAAAAAATGGGAAGAAATTTGAAATTTTTGAATTTTTTTCGAGAAGAACACATAATTTGCTACTAAATTGATGTGTTTCAGTTACGTTTCATCTTTAGATACACATAATTAGATATATCTCTTTAGCATATATCTGAAGACCAAAATATAATATGAATGGCAATATCTAAAACTCAGAAAAGACAAATACTTAGCTCCTAAACTAGTAAGATTTATATTGTTAGTCTATCTTTCTTACCTTCTTCCTCTTTTCCATATTGATGAAAATGGTCTTAATTTGTGTATAATACGTTAGCAAAAATCACACTAACCAAATAATGCATACCACTAGTAATCTATTAACCATCGAAGGGAATTTTAAAGAAATAGTAAATCATTTTGTGTAATTTATATGTTATAAGTTCGAATTGTGAAATTAATAAATGATATTGCATAGATAAACTGTTGAAGTGTATAACCTTCTTATGGTGTCATTTTCATTTATGAATATAAATATAAAATATTTCGTGTATTAGACTATAGTTTTATGTTTTGTAGTCATCGTTGAATTGAACTACATATGCAATTACACACAATTTTGGTTGTGCTCCTTCCTACGTGAATTATGTCTATATGTAACTTAAGCATAGAATTTAATTTCACTAAAGACCTTTTACTGTTTTATATACATTTATTCCCTTATTGACAACTCATTCCACTTCAAAAGAAATTGCAAAAAATGAGCATAGACTTTCCCTTTATTTTTAAGCTTTAGGCATTTTATATTTGAAAATTATTGAATTGAATTGATTAATTCAAATTCATATCGATTATATATTTTTTATAAATATATCTTTGTTTCTAAATTTTGAACTCAAGATTTCCTCCAACCTATCTATCCAAAAGACCCAATTTCACTAAACAAGTGTTCTTTCTTATAATCATTGTAACATCTTGTAAAAAATATATTTACCATCATTCCCCTCCAAAAGGTGAAAATCATCTCTCACAAACATATGGTTGTAACATTTTGTAAAGAATGTATTTACCATCATTCCTCTCCAAAAAGTAAAAATCATCTCTCACAAACATGATTTCTAAGCTCAACATTTGTGTTGTTATTAATATGTAGGGGTTTTCCATGAGTATTTAATGGAATGTATTTACCATCATTCCTCTCCAAAAAGTGGAGTCTTGTTCCAAACTTGTCTTGACGAGGCCCTACATAAACTCTAAGGGTTTGTTTGGTAGCTAGATAAACCCAAAGCTAATACATGAATAACTTGGTTATTTATCTATTAATTTTATATCATGTTTGGTTTACAAATATGATAAAAATTATTCATGTATTAATTTTACACAATGTTTGATTGGTAGGTTTCCAAATGTTATATAAAAGTTATTCATGTATTTATTTATTTTTGTACGATGTTTGATTGCGATTTTTGTGATCCTACATAATTAATACTTACATAACTTATAAGAGAATCTATGTATAATTTATGCGGGATAAAAGATGGAATAAGTAATGTGGGTATTAGTTATACATGTATTAAAATAGTAAATTACACTATCACTCCTATTGATTTACTTTTAAATGTATATTAATTTACAACAAATCAAATCATTAATACATGTTAAATAAATCACTATCAATATTTTTTTCTTGGAGTTTTTTGTTTTAGTAATTGCTTAATTACTTTTAATTTCTTTTCTTAAATTCTTGTTAATTGTTTTCTTTTGTGGTAAGGCTGATAATACAAGTTTTAATTTTGTTTAGTTATCTGTTGTTTGTTTTAATTTAAATTACCTATTGCTTAATCATTTTGAATATAAATTACTTAATTACTTTATAATTTGTTATTTACTTATTGTTTTTAGCTATTGGTATTTATTTAATTTTAATGTGTTATTTTTATAATTGATTATTTTAATGGTTATAATAATATTAGGTCACTAATTTTTTAGTTATTTATTTTAAATGGGTGTAGGGGTAGGATAAATGGGGAGGGGATTACAATGTGAGGAATCGAACCTTCACCTATAAGGTGATAGTTTAGGTAGCCAACCAACTGACCTGCTAAGATTGTCAATATTAGCTTACTAATTATTTTTGGAATTAAGAAATAAAAATTAGCTTACATGTATTGTAATCGCTGCAAAATTAATAAATATATAACAAATATGGAATACCTACATAACTAACCCCCTGCATAACTAATACATATATTACTAATACTTACATAATTAATACCTACATAACTAATACCCATATTATTAATACATGTATAACTCTATCCAACTGCCGAACAACCCCTAAATCACTCTCAATATACCTTATACAATTATTATCCCGTTCAAGGGACATTTTACTACTCCATAACCACCTTTGGCATGCCAAACAATCTTTTAAATATTCATTATTACACTTTAGCACCTTTAAACTTAAAGGCTAAAGCCAATTTAAGGTCACTGTCATTGGCCAAGTTCAGCCTTTATTTTGAATTATAGACTGGGGTGTTCGGATTTAGCTTATTTTGTAGGTGCTTTCGACTTTTAAGCACCTTAAATTTTAAAGGTATTTGATAAAGTTAAAAAAAATGCTTTTAAACACTCATTTTTAGGCCAAAAAATTTTTAAAATAAGTCGAAAACAACTATTTTCTACTAATAGCTTTTAGCGTTTGGCTTATAAGTTATTTTTATAAGCTTATCCAAACGAACACTTTAGCTTTACATAGTTATTCTAACTAAAATATTTGAAATTATTCTAACACTACTACTAAAAATAGAAGTAGCCTTGCAGTGCTAGTTGAATATTTTGAGTAAAGTCCCAAACACCAAACTAGTTGAGATCAGCACCGGACTTGAAACCGACAATATAAGCAAGCTCACATCGATCGAGTTCTTCAAGGCCATCATCAACAAGGAAAAACTTCTTCTAATATTGTGTTTACGATTTTCTTAAATAGGAAAAAAAGCCTTCCTTAACATGATTTTTTTTTTTAAACAAGAGTGGTTGATAGGGGATAATTTTAAAACAGATTTTTCATAGAGGCATTTCTTTTTCAAGGGAGATAATAATCTGTAAAAATTATTAAAATTAAAATCTATACTTCCTTAAAAGCATAAACTCCCTAAATTGAATGTTAAATTACTATAATACCACAAACTTAAAATACCAAATTTATTATATATTCTATAATTAGTATTATATTTATATACACTATATTATACTAAAAGCAGACACCGTTTCACATTGATGGGTAGTCACTTTTCCGAAAGGTTGCGATTTTTTTTATAGAGTTGTGACTTTTTTGATGAGTTATGACATTTCCGAAAAGTTGTGATTCTTCTGAGGGTTGTGACTTATCTTCAAAGACACGATAAACATCTTTTCATACTATCCTTTGTTGTCTATAAATAGAGGGGGTTTCTCACACTTTTAAACTACGAATTTTGTAAGTTTTCTATTCTTCTACTTAAAACAAGGAAGATTGTGAGAGTTGTTCGATTATGCAAATACAATATTTTTTTGTGGATAAATTAGATGGATCAATAAAAATTGATGCAAAAAGGAGAATGAAATAACTCAACTTCAAACGTGAATCCTATCGTGATAATTAATATGCACTCATTTTCATAGCCATAAAATATACTTTTGCAGCAACTCTTGACGAGAAGTTCAATGATTTTCCGTTGCACAAACTATAACTTGGTGTTCAGAATCTCAAAGGTCTCAAACTGTTGGAGAAAAAGTATTTGATCAAAAACTTGTTTGAAGAATCCAAACTACATTTAATAAGTACTCTTGCGTTTTCAAATTATTTGTTGCACTTTTATTTTTATTCAATTTAATATAGAATGTTCTTTTTTTCTTGGGGGTGAGGACGCATCTTTAAGACGACAAATTTAAAAGACATTTTTATATATTCTACATATGATCCTTAAATTAAAAGTCTTCTTTAATTTTTAAAATTTCATATCAAATTAAAATTCGACCAATCTATAGCTATCTTTTTTTTTAATCTATACTATCTTACAAGAATGAACTAATAACTTAAATGTTAAATTATTATAATACCCAAACTTAAAACATCAAATGTAGTATATCTTCTATATTTTATATTATATTATATTTATTTATGTGTATTATATTAAAGGCAGACAACTTTTCACATTGAAGGGTTGTGACATTTTCGAAGAGTTATAACTTTTCTGATGAGTTGTGACCTTTCCAAAGGGTTGCGACTCCAAAGAGTTGTGACTTTTTCGAAGGGTTGCGACTTTTTTGAAGAGTCATGACTTTTCCGATGTGTTTTTGATCTTTCGCAAGGGTTGTGACTTTTCTAAAGGGTTGTGACTTCTTTTTGATAAGGCATCACAAGCAATTATTCATATAATACCCTTTGTAGGCCGTAAAAAGAGGGGATTCATCAAATTTTTAAACTACATTTAAAAAAAATATTATTATTATTATTATTATTATTCTTAAAACACTCAATTTAGTTTATCTTCTATAGTTTTATGATAAGAAACAATATGCACATACTAATACTACCCATTTTTAACTATAAATGGAGGGGTTTCCTCATATTTTTGAACTACACTTTTTTGTGTTTTCTATTCTTCTCTTCTTAAAACCTCAAGTTTAATTTACAAACGTTGACAAATCTCTAAGTTCAGTGAAATTAGAACACTCCATAACATGAATGTTAAATTAATCTAATAGTCCAGCTAAAACATCAATTTAGTATATCTTCTATATTTCATATCAATATTTATTTATATTATATTATATTAAAAGTAAGAACACCTACAAAACAATAATAACAAAGTAATGCACTATGGGGAAGGGAGCAAAAAATTTATTTAAGAGGTGTAGCTAAGAAATTTTAAGAAAGACTAATTTTTAATTTAACAATATTCATATTATTTTTAAAAATAGTCTTATACATGGTTTGATTTTCACGTGCAACGCACGTGCGTCAAAACTAGTTAGTATACAAGTGGCAATTATAGAAACTGTAAATGAGACAAGGAAAAGGATAATTCCTCTTTAGTCGTTTTTTTCTTGAGGGAGCTGAAAAGTTGTATACATTTCTCAAAAGTGTATACCAGTTAAACAAACTGCAAATCAAATAGGAACAAAAGTCCTACTCCATGATGAAATGAAACAGTTGGCCATTAGCTCATGGGAGAAAAATGTCCCACTACAAAGAACAGACCAAATGACAAAAAAGGGAAAGAAAGAAGTTGCAAAGTTTTTTTTACACAGATTGTAGCACCAGCAAAAGCTTATGCAATTGCAGTTCATTGGTAGTAATACTACCTAGCTTGCATGTCCTCTTCAGTTTTCCACACTACATCCTCTAGACTAGTCGAAAGATTCTTGTAAAACTGCATCAAAGATGTACAACAAAATGATTAAGCAAGAGATCGAACATTCAGGACTCGAAGAGGTCACAAAAACTAGTAGGATCTAAAAATCAACGAGGTAGTAATGCATTTCCGGTATACAAAACAAAGAAAAAACCTATGCCTTTTTGGAAATTATGAAGTAGAAAATAAGCATACAAGATTAGTAATGACAAAAGCATGATCTTTATTTAGCTAAACATCCACTAGTTCTTCCATCCCCTCCCACTTTCCCATGGTTCTTGGCTTCTTTCTATTGTTTGTACTCTTCTTTTATGCGGAGTTGTCCAAGACTCATGGTGAGTTGTCTCTCTAATACGAGGCAGACGGGTTTTAATTCCTATTACAGCCATACAGAAGTCATGTTGTCCATTATGACATAAGAGGTTACAAGATGATATCACCGTTCCAAGGCTCTAAACTGGACATGTTTTGAGGGACAATGAATAACAATGTTAAGGTCATTTCCAAGTAGTGACTTTGGCTTCTCCCTCTTATTTCTTTGTTATCTTGTGTCAGTAACTTCAGGATTATGTTGCTCATTCACGAGCAATTAGCTTGTGTATTGTGCAAGGCTTTTGACCTATCAAAACCTACTAATAGTGATCTACACATTTCAGCATTGTCATTCAGATAACTTTTTCGACAGTTAGTTATGGTACCTTGTGGAATTCCAAAGTATCTCCTTTTGCCTTCCGCACTTCAACCATATGAAGAGAAGGGGCAACTTGAAATACCTACATTCAAGACCAAACAGTGTTCAGGCTATGATGACAAGAGATTCAAATTCCAAAGTACTTATGGCAATCCTCAACACAGAATGCAAAAGGTAATAGTAAAATAAGATAATTGTAGATGACTAACTATGCACATTGAACATACCTCAGTGGCAACATTAAGGTTCCCTTTTCTTCCAGCTTTAACATTTTCAAGTCTCATCTGAAGTAAAAGAGTAGAATGCCAATTAATTTACTTCATTAGGAATCTACATGTCAATTGAAATGCATACTTGAAATACATCACCACCTTGTAGTTCTTTTTGTGAACATCAAAACCGAGGGGCTTCGCAGCTTCTTCAATCTTACTGATAATTTCATTGGCCGAGTATTTAGATGTAAACCTTGTTTCTCTCTTAAATTCCTGTGAATGATGGAATCAAAACATCTGTCAATGAAGTAAGATTATAGTAATACACAAATCATCCATGTTTCCGACAAGGTGGAATACCAATTAAGTAATCATTATCGTCCTCTACTAAAAAATCACTAATATAGAAACGGTTTTCTTTCCATTTCCCAACATATTGTGCATAATTGATCACCAGGCTCAGAGAAACAAAAATATCACCTCCAACCCAAAAGATAGACATAGTTGCACCGCAGAGTTATTTAAGAATAGTGTTTCAATATATTATTGTATTGAGATGGTAGCGTGAAAAAAGTGGAATTTACACTTGGTAAGATGTCAAATCAAGTGTCAATACCAATTACTATAAAGATTATAGTTTTCACACATCATCAATGTTTCCGACAAGGTGGAATACCAATTTATATTGATTTGAATTGTTGGAGGGAAAAATGGCCATTTGGGAAAAGAGACCAAGTTTTTTTGAGTAGATTAATAAAGAAAGGTCAGTTTTACTCAGACATGGAGTAAAATGAACTTAGGAATTCATTCTTCTGTAATTAGTCCTTTTACAGTTTTTCGTTTTTTAATTAGTGTATTTGCATCCTCACTCATATGAGATAACCTAGCTGCAAATCAAAAACTGAGAATTCTGAATAATAATTTACAAGCCTTCTGCAAAATGGATAACGGAATTCAACACACAGGAGAAAGAGATGGAAGTTAGTTTGTGTATGCATGCAATATTGCCGCAGCATTTTGAAGCATCTAGCGCTTATTTAACAGCTAAACTTGATGAATTTAGCAGGTTAGCTCCACTCAGGGCATTTAGGCCCATGTCTGCTAGAAGACATCTATTATTTTATGTAAATGCAAAGAAACTAGTTTTACTACACATCATAGATTCTTTACTTCTTTCCCATTGTTAAGTTGTGGGGTTTGATATTAGAGTAGGCTGTAGAGGGTTTGGGAATGAACGAAGATTATCCAATGCTAACCAAGTGAGCATTAAGTTTTTTGACATTCACATGAACTTCATTAAAGCATGTCCTACTGAGAAGTATAATTATACACGACATAATTCAGGGCACAAACACCATGCAAAATCAAACAGAAGTTCCAAAACATGCAACAAAAGTAATAGATAAAAATGGAAGTTCATAGTCAGTAACCTGTTCATCGAAGAGATTCCCAAGGTTGAGTCCTTTTGACATTGAAATCAACTCGAATGCATTCATGGGAGTTGGCTGCTCTTCCTTTTTCTCTGTTACATGATGTTCCTGTTGTTGTGTCAAGGAAAAGAGAAACACATGAGGATGACTTTATACAACAATCAATTCTTTCCTCTGAATTCAATGCAAAACTTGTTCAACATTTCAGTGTGCTCACTTCAGAATCCTTGAAGACAGCTTCAACATCATCCAGGTTGGCATCTCCTTTCTCATTAAAAATGGGAGATTTATAATCTTTCTTGAACCACTCGTCCTCCAGAATTTCTGGGATGGTGATACGCTGCATAGGAAACACGTGGAATAATAAAATAAGAGAAAAGATGTCTATTTAGTTGCAAGCTAAAATCTCGCAATTGTATTCAGAAATCCAGTATGCTTACTGTCATAGGGTTCGGATCCAAGATGCGAGTAATTAACTTCATAGCACCAAAAGACATCCAAGGTGGACATGTAAATTCAGCAGCAGAGATCTGCAAAGACCGTGATAAACATCATGAAACTAATAGGAAAAACAAAAGCAGATTGATTCTATAATGAATTTGAAAAAATGCTCACTTTTTTATACAGGTTCATAAGATTGGAGTCATCAAAAGGCAAGTAACCTGCAAGCAATACAAAGAGTATGACTCCGCACGACCACAGATCCGCGGTTGTACCATCATATCCATGATCATTGAGTACCTAAAAGAAATGAATCTCATTTTTTTTAGACCAAGAGAAAAATAAGAAAAAAAGAGTGCACATGACAGGGAGACCTTATTTTTTCTTTGTGAGAAATGAACAAAAAGAAAAAGTTGTTAAAAAATTTCATCATACCTCAGGAGCAACATAGTTGGGAGTTCCACATGTGGTGTGGAGTAAGCCATCATCCTGGAAAATTGCGCTAGAGTAAGAAGTATATCTGATCCCGCAAAGAATGTTAACTATCACTAAGTGAAAGAAATACATTGCAGCACTACTGCTGCTTGAAACTAGCATGAGTTCTCTAGCTAAAACGGAAAAAGGAAGGCATTGTCAAATAATTTTCAGAGCAGTTTAAAGCAAATAACTAATCAGCAGTCAATCACAAATTTAATGACATTGTCCCAAGCCCCACGCATAGTTGCTTCCACAAAGTTTACCAAACTGAAAAACAGTATATTCAGTTGAATCTGAATATTCTAATAATAAGATTGAATCAATTCCAAATGATGTTTAAACTGGTTAACAGAAGGAAGAAGCACAAATGGATTTCAGTAAAAATTATACTGGCTTGTTTCTAAAATGACAACTATTCGATTTGTGTGTTTAAAAACTCCCCTCACTAGTTTGTCTCTGATATGGGGATGTCCATGGAGATCTGTGGCTTCAGCTAGGGGGAGGGGGAAGGAGTTATCACTACCACATTTCTCAAACAAGAAAATGTACTCAAGGCGATTGGTAAAGGATGTTAAGACTTAAGACATGAGACATTGATACACAATCTACTAGTAGGTTACACAATTGAAGATTCACTGCATTAATTTTGACAGCCACAAAGCAAAAGTCATATCAAAGATTGGAGACATATGTTAAGAGTTAGAGAATGCATAATCAAACAGTTACCCTGACTTGCTGGGACAGAGCACTCAATCCAAAATCAGAAACCTTGAGGTTTCCAGAGGCATCCAACAGTAAATTCTCAGGCTGCATAATGAAAAAGCATGCCAAAATAAAGTAAGACAAAGCCGGGAGCTTTAAGGCAAAATAGAACAGAAATTAACAACTAAACGGCTGCAAAAGTAGCACTGCCTCACCTTTAAATCTCTATGGTAGACTCCCCTGCTATGACAATAATCAACAGCATTAATAAGCTGCTGAAAATATTTCCTTGCTTCTTTTTCATGCATCCGTCCATGATTTACCTGTATGCCAATAAAACAGATAACATCTTAATGACATGCTAAGTCGTCCGAAAACATGTTGGTCCCAAATAGGTTTGAATAGCTTCAGAAGGACACATGAAACCTAAGTTTGCAATCAATGAGGTACAAGTTCGAGCTCATTGGTCAAATTCTTTATCTCCTAGGGTAGGGGAACTGAATAAATTATAAGAAAGGAAGAATCATCCTTACAATTTTGTCAAAGAGCTCTCCACCTGTAACGAACTCCAGAACAATGAATATCTTTGTCTTGCTAGCCAACACCTGCGGACAGACGAGAAGAACATGGATTCAGAAGTGTAGCATATGAACCCTGGCCATTACCATAATCCACAATCACATCTTATCTATAGTAGGTTATTGCAAATATAAGTTAAAACTCCAACATACAAAATATTCAAAACATAAGTTGTTCGATAACAGATTTAATGTACTAGGCAAGCATTTAGTGTATGACATCCCAAAAGGTCTTTAGCAAAATTCGGAACATTTACTTTCCCCAAATTGGGCACTCGCAATTCCAGAAATTTTAACTTAAGCTTTTCTAGTTCTTTGACTTTTCAAGATTTTGATGATGTATCTCAAACAGAGTTTAACTCTCAAAAATTTGGGTAGTACCATGAGTAGATTAAGAAGATTAACTAACTACTCCAGTATATTAGCCAATTCCACTGCAGTTTATGGATACCAGCAAAATATATGCATGTCAATATATGGGTTATGTTAAATGGCCAGAATCTGCCTTTACTCTCACCAACTTCAGTAGGTTAAATGCTGATGTGCTACTGGAATTTTAATTATAAGACTAGATCTATAGAATAAATAACTGAACAAATAATAAGCAGAACAAATTATTAGTATATGTAAGGCAAGGAACCATCAAAATACAACAAAAGCTTTAAAAAGGTAGGTACTAAAATCTAGCATAAGCAAAAATGTTTGTTTAACGAGATAGGCACAGAGAAGCTCGGCTACAGAATACATTTAATCTTTGCTCCAAACACCTTGAATGAAGTTGAATCTGCTCAATTTGGAAAGGACACATGAAAAACTGAGTGAGACCACATTGATTCTAGCTAACGGTACTAATAAATCAATTAGTTTGTTATGTACAATAGACTTTGTCTTGTCCTAAGGTAAGTTATGAATTCTCTGCAGAATGCTTAAGCTTTTATTTAGCGCTAGGCAGCGCTGATCAAATTATCGCTTTGGTAGTGTGAATTAAAGACGTCTTTCGGAAAGAATGTTGAGGTGAAGATTTGAAGTGAGATCTTCAACGCATCATTTCTAGAATGGAGATTCCTGCTGGCAACCCATGATGCATAAACAAATGCAAATCAACGGGTCGCTTACTATTTAACCTACAGGTTGGTGGTACGTATATCAGCAATGTACGATCAGTATACACATCCATATGATCACAAAGGCATACAGAAAACCACAATCACTGGAACTTACATAGGCACACACAACACACAAGTACATACACATTGACATAGAGAGAGGACAAACCTCGTATAACTGAACGACATGTGGATGTCTGATTAACTTCATTGTAGCTATCTCCCGCTTTATCTGTCAATTTATCAACAAGAGTTACAAGAAGTTATCACCCCACAATAATAAACATCATTCAAGAAACTTAAAACTGTACAAGAATAAGAAATGCATAACTCAAGAACCATATAAGATGTCTAAGAGAAACTATTCACACAGCTTTTTTGTAATCTACGTTACCAAAATAATTGGTAAGCGTAACACCAGAGTCCAGACAAATAGAAAATATATGAAAGTTCCAGAAATCATAGCAAATGGATATTTTGAAGATTGACCTGCTCAGCCATTTTGTGCTTAAGGACCTTATCCTTATCAAGAATCTTGATTGCTACAGGTTCTCCAGTCTCCGAATTCCTCGCAAACTTAACTTTAGCAAATGTTCCCTCACCAATTGTCCTTCCCATTTCATATTTACCAACTCTGCGCTTGATTTTTGCCTGATTCATTACTGAGATACTTGCACAGTGCTTCAAAAAGTGCAGGTGTAATCCTTCTTAAAGAACTTTTTACTGCACAATGATTAAAACATCCGTAAGACATCTGAGTTCCTAACATAAAATACGAATCTTTACATTCATTACGTGCACTCACAGAGTTCCAAGACCAATTTCAAAAAAAAAAATCATAAAATTGATATTCCAACACAACTTGACTAACTGCACCATAAAAAGACACCCAACTTGCAGCTTGACAATGGAATGAGTGATGGATTTTATTCCTGAAGGAACTTTCCATCATAATCGCTTTTTCCACCACCACCAACAACAACATACCTAGTCTGGGGAGGATAGTGTCTACGTAGACCTTACCCCTACCGTAGGAGATAGAGAGGTTGTTTCCGCTAGACCCTTGGCTCAAGTAAAAGCAGTTCGAAAAAAATGAAAAAAACAATGAGAGAGAGAAGAAGCCTCGACAAAATGCTTAAGAAAGCATACTAAAAAAAGAACAGTCACTACAGCAAAGTACTACAATAATCTAAGTGCAAGAAAGCTAAACAAAAGAGGCTCTCAAAAGAGAACTTTCGACCTCTACAAGTAGGGAAAGTTAGAAGGTATATCTTGGAAGGGACAATAAGGATAACAGAAATGGAATAACAAAAAACACAAGTTTGTTTATTCAGTTCTGCTATTTGTTTAAGGAGGAGGGGGACAGAATCAAGGCACAACATCATTTAATTAAAGTGGTCAATTATTATAGTCATACACTTTAAGGAAATGATTAAAGAAGGTAAGACTGGTTAAAAAACAAAGAAATGTTGAATCATTCATTGACCAAAAGACATTTGTCTGGGTGTCTGTGACAGAGAGAGAAAGATCCACTACCTAAACCTTATTACAGTTAATCATCAACAGATCCCAGCAAAATGCAGCAAGCTAAACTATAGCTTAACTTCTATCACTTCAGAAACTATAATCCAGAAACAAAACAAACTTCAAACCATAATCAGTTGCATCAAAATACAAACTTTCTTGATAAAAATAAGAGATAAGCTCCAAAAGGGGATAAATAGAAACAAGAAAATGACCCTTTTGAGAATCAAGAAATGTAGAAAAAAGGGGTTATCTTGTTTCTATAAAAACCTCAAAAAGAAAGAAAGATCTCAAACTAATAAGATTCAAAATCCCAAATTTACTGTTTTCAAGAAAACCCCAAAAGGCAAATTCCCCACATACATATCAAAACAAGAAGCATATTCGAATATACCGAACAAAATCCAAAATCAAGAAAGGGAAAGAAATAGAAAGAAAATACATACTTTGAGCTGAAATTTTGAAATGGGATGTTGGCCAAGATAAAGATAAAGATGAAGAAAGTATGAAAGTTGCAGCTTTGTTGTTTGGGGGTCAAAAAAGATTGATTACAGCAGCTTATAAATCCTCAAAATTGTGGACAAAAATATGGTAAGTGGAAAAAGAAGGCAACATCCAAATCTTGAAATTCCAATGTTGCTGTAATAATTGTAAATATTCTCCCAACAACAAAGATAACAACTATTAAAAAAATGAAATAGTTTTTTTTTTTTTTTACCTCTTCCAATGGAATCTCAAGATGGTTTATTTGTACCACAACCACACAACTATACAAAGATTGTTGTTGTAGTAATTGACTACTCCTTTGGACAAAATAAAGAAAAAAAAATGAGTACCCTTTTTGTAGATACTAGAAAGAAAATTTTTTTGGATCACCACTTATAAAGTAAAAAAAAATTATATAAGGTAAAACTTTAAAAAGTATAAAATTAAATTAAGCTTATAAAGGATAAGAGCTATTTATATTTAATAGTCACTCATATTTTGGAACTGTCTATTTTCGGTACAAATTCAAATTTAATCGAACTTCAATATAAATATCGGACAACGAATGGAAAATAAAAAAAAGAATTGTCTGTAAAATATAGTTTTGTTTCTTTTAAGACACACTCAATTATACATATTTTCCTTTTAAAAAAATACTTGAAAAGTGTTCTTCTCTCCTAGTTGGCATGTTATGTGATTAAGAGACATTATTGTTGGGAGGCCAGAAATATTTATTTTGGAAAAAAATATTTTTGTTGAAAAATTAAGTATTTGACAAATCAGTAAAAGTATTTTTAAATGAAAGTAGAAACAGTTTTTTCTATTGTTGGAAAAAAGCTAAAATTTTCAGTTTTTTTTTAAAAGTAGAAGAAGAAACCCAAAATTATTTTTCTAAAGACTAAAATATCATTTGCATGTATACATATTTACCAATATATTTTTTATCAATTAATTAGCATATTTCATAAGTTCGGTTAAATTTCATTTAATAATTTTATTCTTTATTTTAATATAATAAATTTTATAATTTATTTTACATTTATATTTTTTTTATATATTATATTATTTTGTAGACTTAGAAAAAGTATAACAACAATAATTTTATAAAATTAGAAAAAAAGCAATTAAAGATTTCAGTCTCCAAAAAAGGTATAATATTGATTGAACCATGTAAATTTTAATTTAATAAAAACAAAATTTAATTAATCTTTTTATAATAGATATTCAAAATAGTTTTTCTCTATAAAAGAATTTTAATATTAGAAGTACATTAATAGTTTTCCTTTTTTATAATTTGACTCTCAAAAGCTATTTTTTTTAAAAAAAATCAGTCAAACGCTATTTGCCACACTCTCCCAAAAAAAGGTATAATATTGATTGAATCATGTAAATTTTAATTTAATAAAAACAAATTTAATTAATTGTTTAATAATAGTTATTCAAAATAGTTTCTCTTTATAGGATAATTTTAACATTAGAAGTACATTAATAGTTTTGTTTTTTTATAATTTTGACTCTCAAAAAAACTCTTTTTTTTTAAAAATATCAGCCAAACGTAATTTTCCAAATACAAATTGTTTTTTTCAAAAACACTTTTCAAAAAAATCATTTTAAAAAATATTTCTAAAAATAAACAGTTTTTAGCAGTAATGTCAAACATGCTCTAAATTAAAGACTCATTTTCTTAACCATAAACCTATTTAACTCATCAAATTCATTACATCAAAATTTCTATGGGAATTATATAAAAAAAACTGCATGTCATCTAATTTTCTACGAATTATTCTACCAACAAATTTGATGAAAAAATCTCCGTAGGTAAATATTTCCTCAAAATTTTAATTCGCATATAGATTATATGTGGATTTTAATGCAATATATTTTTTATTAAAAATAATTTAGTGAGAAGATAGAATTTTCTTGCCGACTTTTTTTGCAAGTAATTGCACATAAATAATCAAGTAATTCTGTAAGGTTAATATAGGCAAAAAAAAAGTTGTAAAAAGAGATTATATTTTTTTAAAATTATGTTTTAAATTTAAATCGCTATATTTTTTGTGATTATTATATTATATATACTTCAACCTAAACGCGAAAAAAGTTTGAAACTTTGTTTTCTTTCTACTATTATCAACATGTCTGCTTCTTGATATTTCAATTCAAATTTAAATTCAAATTCAGGATAGTTGTGACATTTCAATTATCTATACAAACTTACGTGTCTTAACTGTAGTAATTTAATGGTCACCTCATTAATTTGGTACATTAATCATCCTATTGGTTTCGGTAGCTACTATATATATTTTTCCTAAAATTAGAAGCCGCGAACAACACACATTACTGCAAACATTTTCATCCTAATAAATATTATAGTGTGGATTGTAAATATTATTATGAAGTAGTTATCATTGCTGGTACGTTTAAAATGTGGTTTGGGGGATTATATGTGGAGCAATTCGATATAAATTGATATCGATACCTCAGAATTTGATAACTTCACCTCCATTAACAACTACTTATGAATCCTTTTTCAAGTTTCAACTATATATTTTTAATGTTAAAATATAAATATTATGAAGCATGTATCTGATCCCTTCTATCAGTTTATACCAAGACAAAGTTGATGTATTTCTTCAGTCATTTTAATATCTAAACAAAGGTAATGATTTTTTTTATAATATCGACTTTTATAATGTTGGACCCGTGCGAGTACCATCTACTTTTGAAGAAAATTATGACTAGAACAATTTTAGAAGCTTCACATTTTTGCTTATTTTTAATTCCTTTGTTTATACACATAATGTTCCGTTCATTCGAAATATTTAAATTAATCCGTATATTTGAGATAAGAATAAGAATGCTTAATATGTTAATAAGGATGTGTGGTGAGGTATTTGAATCATGTAATATGTTAAGTTTTATAGTCAAGCCAGTTCTGAAGCAAAAATCATCGCAAATTACTTTTATAAATTCTTTGAAATTTGGGTTAGATGTTTTGAAGCTCTCTCAATTCATAAAGCATTACAGGGTCTACTACCTATCAAATCGAGGGTCTACGAGTCTAGTTTTCAACACACTAAATCATTTATCTATACAACTACATAGATATATAGATTCTATGATGGAAACAACCCTAAATTGGATAATTGGGATCATGGGTATGATCTAGGGTTTGTAGAATTGTTAGTAATTCGGGTAATTCGGGATTGTTTATTGATTCCCGTTATATATTGATTGTTTGTAGACCAAGAACAAGCGGAACGAATCCGGAAAGGGAAGGATCAAGTTTCTTAGGGTTTTAAGCTTGTTTCGAGGTAGGTGATGGTTGTGATTCTATGATTGTGTGATGTATGTTTGTTGTTGCTTCATTATGAGACTTGTATATGTATGAATGTTGCAATGTTGATCACACTTGTTGTAAATGAGATAGATGAATGATGATTGCCATGAAATCATGACTTAAATGTATGATCTTGATGATATACTTGTGATTGTGATTGTGGTGTGTTGAATGGATCTGTTGTCATGTTCCGACATAACTAACTTGGTCGGTTGCCACGTTTCGGCATAACTATGGGATCGGTTGCCACATTCCGGCATAAATATGGGATCGGATACCACGTTCCGGTATGCTAACTGTTTGGGTTTGGGTCCCATGAGAGGAACAATGATTTGATATAAAATGTGAAGTTGTTCGTTGTTCGTAAATATTGATAATATTGTATATGCGGATATATATATGCATGTGATTATATTGTTGTCTTGACTTGCTTATGTTGCACTTAGTGGGATAGCTGTGTGATCCTACCAATACAGTGTAGTTATGTACTGATACTGCACTTGCTCTTATTTTTGTTGAGTACATGACATCTTCCAGCGGCTATTGACAGACCTTGCTTAGGAGATCAGTGATTGTTCGAATTCAAGGGTGAGCCAATTCTTTCGGGCTGCCATGGGTTCTCTTTCATCTATGTCCACCATTTTCGGACTTAAACTATGTTCTAGTTAGTTGATTAGTTCATTAGATTGGGGTTGCATCCCTTCTTGTTTAGACTTGTTGAACTTTAGATGTTTTGGTACATTGACTTTCAGGTTCTAGGTTATTTCTTCCACATTGTTTAGTTTGTTGTTAGACTTTTGTTGGAGTTTATGGAAACTCCCTATTTATTTCCTTAGTATTTAACTTGCTTTCGTAACTTAAATGTCTTAGTTTTGTTTTAGTTGCTTGGTTTGAGTTGTAGTAGTGTGAGTGCCAATCACGACGATCTGGATCGTGACAGTATTATGCTAAGATTATTTTTTAGGCTGAACCCATTGGCAGCCCCTTAAAATTGACACTAATTTTCACTTAAACACCTCAACTAAGCTTTGTTCATTTTAAACACTTTAAGTAGGAGTGTGTCATTTTGACATTTTTTGCAGACATGGCATAATGAGTGTATAACACTCACTAACAGCACGTCAAAGCTTTATTTCGCTTGTTGTTGTTTTTTTAATTTCTTTCTTGTCTTCTCTAATTTTCAACTACCATTTCCGTAAGTTTAAACTCCTTCCATGGTGAAAAGTGTTGACAGAGATTATAGAGTTAAATATATATCTCCGTAAATTACATTTGATAGTCAAATTAGTTCAATTATTTGTTGTTAAATATGGACTCGTTTAAATTATGTGGTTCAAAGTCATGATTGAAATTCATACAAACAATTTTGTTGCTTGCTAGTTTAACCCTCAGATTCCTTTTAGATCATAATTCTCTCAAAAATTCCTTTTTATCTCTTTCTTAGATTACATTCTGTATTTGATACTCTAATTAGTCTCTAACCCTCCGTGGAACCGGCACCTGCACTTAGGTTTCCAATGATGATATTGAAGATAAATTTCTTCATTTTGTTTGGTCCTAATTTTCTCTTTTTACTCCACTTCAGATATAAAATAGGAATTACCATTCAAATTTCATCGGATGCTTAATTTAAAGGGAAGAGGATTAGATATAGTTTGAATCTTTAAAAAATAGAGAAAGCTTGGGTATGGCGGAGAAGACAAATGGGTGGGTTTGATTTTGGTGGAGAGGACGTTTGGTGTTCTGCAAAACACATTTTTTTAAAAGTGATTAAATTTTCTTGCGTAAAATGCCGCGTGTCATCAATTCACTGGTTATCTTTTTGGTTTTGCCAAAATTTATTGTTTAAGAATTATTTTAGGGGGAAATGGCAAATGTCCTCATTTTATTGGACACTTTACATGCCACTCGCGAGTGTAACACACATAATATATTTTTGCTTATTGAAAACAAAGGTGTCAAAATGACACAATGGGACCATACATGAGGTGTCTAAAATGAACATCGCTTAGTTAAGGTGTCTAAGTGAAACTTCGTGCCAACTTTAATGGGTCACCAATGAGTTTGACCTACTTTTTATGTAGTGTTTAGTTTGATGTACTAAAATAAAATACATAGCATAGTTTCTATACCAAAAATGTTTAGTTACAAAAATATTCTTCACACTTTTTAGTTTTGAAAAATCGAAAACATTTTAAGAGAAATTTGAGGGATAATTATGTCATTAATCAATCTAATGCATGTGTGGAATTTTTTTGTATTACCAATATATGAAAATTTATGATATTAATACACATCTCAATACACAATAAAATATATAATTTTTCTAATACACTTTACCAAACGATCATAAAGATAAATTGAATCACACAGTTAACAATAATTGTGGTAGATGGAACAACTCTCCACATTCATCTGATTTGATGTAGTCATTTAATGAATAGACTTTTTTTTTCAAGAATAAAATGAGTATCACTTAATTTTAAAAAATATATAAAGTAATTTTGAGTTAAATCAGTAATGATCATATATTTACCAATATATTATATTCTTATAAATTTATTATTCTTTTATTCACTTTTATTTATCATTATCTTAAAAATAAATTTTCATTTTTACTTATTCACTTCAGTATAATACTAATTTTTTTTCTTTACGCCTTTACCTTTAGTATTATTTATTTATTCCAAATCATTTTTCTAGTAAAACTATACAACAATTTATATGAGCATCATGATAAAATTTACACACTTCATTAATTAAAATAAACAAAAGAAGTAATAAATGAGAGTCGTTGTAAGCATAAAATATTTAACCTTCAAGAAGATTAAATAAACTATTTATTATTTTATTGGTGGGTGAAAATCATTTTTTCCTCCAACTTTGTTTAAAAAGAAGTTCAGTTCTGTGCTATGAAGAAAATTTGTTCTTCATGTTGTCTATATTAAGTAAAATAAATATAGATGTGCGCCATTTATACAATTTTTTATCATTTAATTATATTAAATTATTTATATTATAATTTAATATAAATATTAAGTACAAATAAATACGATTCATATACTCGTCGCATGTCTCATGCACTCATATTATTATGATTATTAGGATTATTGTTTAGGTGGCAAATCTAATCGTTACAATATTATATTTACAATATTGTTCATGGATATAGTTTTGTAAAGGCCAAAAATAAAAAAATAAAAAAATTAAGTTTTTTAAATAATGAACTTGGGAAGGGGGATCTAGTCCATGTGTTACATGTGGTGAGTAGGTCCAAGAGTGATATGGAAAAATTGGAAGAAACTATAGGGAGATAAATATATATTTATTAATTTCTTTGTTTCAATTTGTATGATATTTTTTGAGATTTAAATGAATTTATTTTTTAGTATAGTTTTTTCATATGTTGTTTATATATTCTGAATCGTAAATTATTATAACTTATAATACTTTTTATGAAACTTTTAAATATAAAAATTTTATTTTTAAAAATTTGAAGATTTCATATTTAAATTTGTGATCAAACTAAACGAGTTAACTCTTGAAATTCTGAGAAGATAGATGACAATAACTTTTTTTTAAAAAAAGGCTTTATTCTATATATTCCCTTGTCCTTATTATGTAAGCATTTGTATTTTTTGTACTTATCTTTTAACATTTCTTATCATTTTCTTTCACTTCTATGCTTAATTTATTTAATTTAATACAACTACTTTCATGTATTTTTATTTTTAAAGAGAAAAAAAAATCCTACCAAAACCTCTTATTTTCCTATATATGACTTCCTTTATTCAAACCTAACAAGGACCACCATATCAAGTCTTGATGTGAGGTAAAAAAACATATTTTCATTATTATTTGTCTCATATTTATTATTTATATATATTCTTTTTTAGCATGAATTTTATGAATTGTGTTAAGTAGTGTATTTTATTTGTAGGAGTAAATCAGTGTAAAGTTAAAGAAGTTTGAAGCTAAAACAAATTAAAAATAAAATATTGAAGAAGAAAATCAAACTGACAACTTAGTAGATTAAATTCAATATTATAATGTATTTTTTTCTACTATTATATAAGAGGGGGTTTGTTCAAAGCAGACTCCTCTCCATCAACATGCCTGCTTGGGATAGTAGGGGTAATATTGGTAGTTTCTAATTATCCTGTTCAAGACTGTTGTACTTTATGATGTTAAATGTGTGCTTTCTTCTAATTTGACAAAACAACCAGTGTTAATTTCTCTGTATGTTTCACTTTTAAGTATGAAGTGAAGCCAGACGTACTTCAATCTATTCTTCCAAAGTAAAAAGAAAAAAACAATTACTCTACTAATTTACTAACCAAATAAAATAGTATATTCAATTTTATAATGGTATACATAATATGTAAGGTTGATTTATATTATCTTCGTATTAATAACATGTAATCTTAATAATAGAATATAAATTTTATTCGGAGTAATCAATTACTTTTTTACCTATTATTACTGTATTATACAAATTTTTTGTATGTTATCTAATAATTTGATAAATAAATTTTGTTTAAAAATATTTTTTACGAAAATATTCAAAAAATAATAATAAAATCGCATAATAAAATGTTTTTTCGTGCAATCAAACTTTAGTTTATTCTAATTTTTAAGTATGACAATTGTATATAGTATAATAATACATAAATTTCTACAAAACTACTCATTTTCTTCAAATTTAAGGAAAATGACTTCCCTTCCAAAATTAAGGAGAACATTTTCCAAAACTCTACGTCATCCTTTAATTTTTTTTCTTACCCTATCCACCCGTACCCGATCCTCCCTATTCAAAAAAATAATAATTAAAATTTAAATTTTTTATTATTTTTTAAATTTCAAATATATTTTTATCTCTACTACCAAACCAGCCCCCTCCCCCCTCCAAACAAAAAATAAATAAATTATTTTTGAAAAATGGTTCAAATTTTAAGATTTTTGTAGGCAGGTGACATGCATCATTACATAACGAACAGATTTGAAGTAATTTATCTTTATGTTAGCACTAATTAATCATATTATATGCAAAAAATTTAATAATAGAATAAATTTTATCCCTATAAAACTTTAGTCTCCAGAGTGAGAAAAAATCAGTATACCATATTTGGAAATTTAATAAACATAATGAAATATTTTTATGTGCAATTAAAATTTAAATTATTCTAATTTTTAAAAATGAGTTATATATGATTAACTTAAATAATATTTAAAATTAGACAAACAAATTAAAATGGAGAAAATTCTATTATACTCATAAAATTTAAAGACTTGAATTAGAATGTATTTTTTATCAAGACCGTAAAATAACTAAGCTCATACTTGAGGAACAACTTCGTTAAGAGACAAACTATATAGAGATTAACATTATAGATATTATTGTAAGAATTAAATTCTAATTTAAAAAATGTTACGCAAATTAGTAATGCAACAATACTTAAATTTTCGCATAACTTACCTGATTTACGAGAAAAACAATCAAATGTAACATAAATTAACAATGGTTTTTATATATTTCCATCAATTTTAGAAAATAAAGGATAATGTCCATTCACATAAGATTTTTGAGAAAAAAAGAGAGAAAGGATTTACTATATATATATAATTTATTTTAGATAAAAATAAATAAATTATTTAATCAAAATTACTTAAAATTATCAAAATTAATAATATTTATCAAATATATATTTCAAATAAAAAATTTAAATTTGATCAATATCAATTAAAAATTCAGTTTTAAATAAATATTGAGTGCACGGGCTCTTCGTCACTAGTAAATATATAAAGTGCAGTTTGTTGCAATTAACAGCGAAATCCAAAGAAACCTTACTGCCACGTGGCAGCAATTGAATGCAACAATAGCAGCAGATTTGTGAGGCGGTTTGGCAGCATACGCGTACAACAATTCCAAGCCTGTTTTGGTTTTGGTTCCTAATTTGATTTGGACTCAGTTATTTTATTTAAGATTTTCTATATCTATAAATAATCCATAGAAATAATTATTTTGAAGGAGGACATCAATCATTAGGCATCAAAGTATAAAGTTGTCAATACATTTTAAGATTATTTTCTTCTTCTTATTTTTTTAGACATAAGTAGCTAAAGGCCCTTGTTCTGGAGCTGTGACTATGGGTAATTGTTGAACATCGATTGTTTTGAATTAATTCTTGGTTATCGTTTAAGTTACTTTTATATTCTTGTTTTAGTATTTCTTGACTGGCCATCTAGAGAAAAATATAGTATTTATTCTTAAAATCGAGAGAGGAAAGGGTAGATAGACCAGAGAATATAGAAAGCCCGATCATCCATTGAGTTGATGTGTGTTCAGGAGTGACGCCCGGACGAACAACTTGCTTGGATATGAAACATGATGAAATATAAATGTTCGCCAGTTAGGCCTGCTATCCCCGCTCAACGATATAGTTAGACAGCTAACTCGAGTAGGCGACTAGAGGTCGAGAGACCCGACTCATACAATTAACTGTGTAAATCAGTAACTTGAAAACCTAAATTGGTTCATGCATGAGATGTGATACATGAAACCCTATGCATGCCGCAACCCTGGAATTTTCCAAATCATTGTAAGTAATTTTATTATTTTAATCCTGCATTCTTTTCTTTTGGCACTCTTAAATAAATAATTAGACCAGTATAATTTAGTAAAAATAGTTAATTGACAAGTCCTTTGGGTTCGATAATCTGGTTCTTTTAAGTGCTACTATATTACTTGCGCTGTTAATTGCAACACACTGCACTTTATATATTTACTAGATACAAGCCCCGTGCCACCACGTGGCCAATGTATATTAATTTTTCGTTTCAATTTATGTGATATTATGAAACTTAAGAAGTTATTCAAATTTTTATATAATTTTAAAAATATTTTAAGTTGTTAGTACTTTTTTACATAATTTTTTTTAAAATAATTTATTGTACTTTCTTTGATCCAATTTATGTGGCATATATAGAATTTTAAAATTAACCACTTTTTTTATAAGTATGTCTTTTACATATATTAAGTTATAAATTATTGTAATTTATAATACCTTTTTAACATAATTTTCAAATAATATAAATGTTACTTTTCATGTTCTAATTTATGCAACATTAATAGATTTATTTTAGAGTCAGATGATTTTTTTTATGTATTTTTTTTTTAAAAATTATTAACTATTGTGATTTATAATACTTTTTACGTCATTTTCAAACAATATATATTTATCGTTTAACTAATTTTATGTGGTATCAATAGAATTTTGAGAATCAATTGAATTTTTTATATAACTTTTTAATATTTAAGTTGTTAATTATTATGATTTATAGTATTATTTATGTAAATTTTAAAAGAAAAAAATAATTTTTCAATATTCGATATTTTTTTCACTCTAATCGAAATTTTTTTTTGTCTTTGATGTAGAGAAAATGTAGTAACAAATAAAGTAATTAAGTGGTTTAAAGTGGGACCCATATATATTAACAAAAAAAATAGAGGGAAAAAGGAAGAAAAAGAATGGCCACCTGCTTGGAAAATTGCGTCATTTTTTGCGGCTGAGAAAGAAATGTTAGAAGGGCTTTCATGTCCAGTATTAGGAAAGTATAACTATAAAACAGCTAGGTATAACATATTTTAAGCATAATATTAAGAAAATATTAGGAAAATGTCCATCTTGCCCTTGGCTAGGGAAGCAAGAATGTTTGACGAAGAGCTGCTTCCCTAGCCTCTTCTAAATATTAGAAATACATTATAATATTAAATTTAATCAATTAAGTTATCTGCTTGATTTCCTTTTTCAACCTTCCATCTTTAATTTGTTTAATTCCAAACTTTTTTAATTTTACACCAATTTACTCCTACAAATAAAATACACGATTTAGCACAATTCATAAAATTCATGCTAAAAAAGAATAAATATAAATAATAAATGTGAGACAAATAATGATTAAAATATATATTTTTGACCTCACATCACCCAACTGCCAAAAGCCCTACAAGGACCACCATTCCTGCCCCCTCCCCCCTCCCCCCTCCCCCAAGTCCTACAAATTCAATGGATTTTTCTTAATTCTAGTGGCATGTTCGATACCTATAATGTAATTCTATTAAATTTAAATTTACATCGAAAAATTTCATTAATGCAAACGTAGACG
Organism: Solanum gracilifrons; assembly: GCA_029582605.1. Lineage (NCBI taxonomy): Eukaryota > Viridiplantae > Streptophyta > Magnoliopsida > Solanales > Solanaceae > Solanum > Solanum gracilifrons. The sequence goes on along the minus strand of JAJOOH010014644.1, from coordinate 812 downwards.
TTAACAACAACCATTGCCCCAAATCATAAATCCTCCTTAGGACAAACTTTATTACTAAACCAACCAACCTATATACCTAAGTAATGTGAGCACTAGCTACCAACAAGGATTGTGATAAAGTGGTAAGTACTCTTTCATCCTTAACTAGAGGTCTCACCTGATTTGAGTTCCCCTAGGTATGGAATCACTTTTTCAAGGAGCTTTATCCCTAATGTGGGATTTTCCGATTTCAATGTGGATATCAAACACGGGATGAGAAATCAAAAAAATATGAGCACTTACTGCTTTGAACCCTCAATTATAAATGAGGAAGAATGTTTCTTAGAAGGAAGATGTTGACACTACACCATTGTCCACTATTAATAAGGCATGCAAGAGTCTGCCAGGCATGCCCATGCATGGTGGTTTTCCCTTATTATAATTATTCAAACTATATGGTAAAAGAACACCCTAGCATTATGATGTCTTTATAGTCAAATTTTGTAAGGAAGAAGATACACACTCAAAGCCACCACAATAAATAAAAGATTTATAGCAATTATTTAGCGATAATAATAATAATAATATATTATGAGTATTTATAATCAACATTCTATATAAATATTGTTAAAAGCTAATTTTAGCGATTCTGAATATAATGGCGTTAACTCTGTTGGGTTTTAAAGGTGTGAACAGGAAATGAAGATTTGTGACTCTCCTGAAGAGTTGTGACTATGCCGAAGGGTTGTGAACTTTATGAAAGGTTGTGTCCTTTCTAAAGGGTTGTGACCGTTTGAAAGGTTATGCCTTTTCCAAAGTGTTGTGACCTTTCT
>JAJOOH010014643.1:0-25570 GCA_029582605.1 Solanum gracilifrons | reverse complement strand
TTTTACCCCCCCCCCCCCCCCCGAACTTATTTTTTAATTAATTTTCTACCCCTTTTCGGCCTTTGTGGCACTATCTTTGAAAAATTGTCAACACGCGCAAGACCCACAAGATAGTGCCATGTAAGCCAAAAAAGGGTAGAAAATTATATATAAAATAAGTTTGGGTGGGGAGGGGGGGGGGGGGGAATAGGACCTTAGTAAATGTTAGGTGTGTCTCAGGAATTTTGGGCATAGGTTGGGGGGTACTTGTGCATTTTCCCTTATAATTCATTTTGTATCAATTACATTTTATGTTATAAAAGACTACATAAAATGTTAAAATAATAAGTAAATAGCTAGATTGAGGAAACGATATCAAATCAAAATTTAGAATTATAACTATCCAAATGATGTCAAATTTGTTAATGCCGTATAAATTTATAAAAAATGGATATATTCATAATAACATAAACTTGATGTTTATAACTTATGTCACAAATTGATCTCAACGATAAATTTGGTAATAAATTAAATATAGACAATGATCAAGAAATCACTACCTGGAAACTAGTCCGCGATGCGGAGATGCACTTAAATATTTGATCGCGAAATTTATTTTTGAAACAGTGGAGTCCGCGACCTCTCCGCGATGCGGAGAGAAAATTTTCACACTAAAGGAACAGGTCCGCGCGGACCTGGTGCCTGTTCCTTGTCCGACTTTTTCTTCCTCGTTTTCTAACCCCAATTCACGTAATTCCTATTTTTTTCTCAACCCCTCTTTAGATTTAAATACCCAATATATGTACACAAGATTCTGACTCAAACACCTCAAGGAAACAACATTATAACCTCAAGGAACTCCTTAATCTCAACTTAACTCAAGAACGAAGGCCAATTTCAAGAACACCATTCAAGATTCATCAACTTTCAACTTTCTATAATGAATTTTGCTGAAATAAACATGATTGGCGCGTGGGTGAACGAACCCAACTCTATGAAAGACTCACATGCCTCTTTAGGGATCAATCCTTGCCGAAATCCACAAGCTAAACCTTCAAAGAATGATGAACTTTGCTCTTTCTCCTCTTTTCTCCTCTTGCGTTCTTTCTCCAAAAAAACCCTAGCGTAAATTTTCAATTGTCTAAACTGAACCAATTCAGTTTAGACCCTAATTTAATTGCTAAAAACGAATTAACCTAATTGGGTGGTGAAAAGACCATAATGCCCTTCTAAAATTCGGATTGAACTTTTTTTATTTGAACAACCCAACTTTCAATGGGCATAACTCACTCATACGAACTCGAAATCGCGCAAACTCGACGGCGTTGCAAAGATTATTCCAGGATCTTTCCCACGATATCTGGAAACACACCTAACTCATCCTGATCTAGGAGTTATGGTCGTTTGAAGTTGATCAAAAACTCAAACTTAACGTAACCAATTTTCCAGATTTTTATTATTTCCAAAAATCACTCTTTCTAATTCTAGCTCTTTCTAGTTCTTTCAATTTGCGAGATGTTACACTTTCTTTTTCAGTAGCATTATAATTTAGTTGCTGCCCAGATTTTCAAGTTTCGACGTTGCAATCGAAGTTTGATCAAGAACCTAACCTGCATTCGAACCAACTTGATCTTCACATGAAATTATACATGTATTGCCTTTTTGACATCCTTGGACCTTATCTGAAGTTTTCAGAGCATCAACCAAACTTTTTCCAGAGATGTTTAACAATTGAACCTCTGGTCCAGGCACCAAAAGGCCCTTCTGAACCTTTGTTTCAGGCACCAAAAGTTCCTCCTCCAGTGACCTTTGACCAACTAATATTAGCCTTGTATCGCCATTGTTTTCAGTTGTTAGGTGCTGTATATAATTGATATTCGATGTTTCGTTCACATTACTTGCATTATTCGTATCATTAGAGACTTTATTTTCAGTTTTTTTTTGCATTCAAGAAGTCTCGTGCATCACCCTGCAATTGTTCCAGATTGTTTATTTTGTCACCTTGCTTTCTGATGTCATCTTAATTACCCTCTCGCCTTTTATTTTTCTGGATCATTAGTCGGCAATCATCATCTTCATGACCTTGGTGCTTACAATAGGTACAATACAAAGTAAGATTATCAAACACAACCTGTTGATAGTGTTCAACGAGCTTACCAGATTGTTCATCCAAAAAATGCATCCTTACTCGTTTCGGATGTTTGTCCATAAGATCAAGAATGACCTTAACTCTAGCTGTGCTAGGTCTTGTCCTATCTTGAGTGGATTTATCTATGGCTACTGGCTGACTAATAGCCGATGCAATGGATAACAAAGGTCTTCGAGCAAAAAGATTTGGCGGCAGATTCGGTAGCGAAATCCACGCCAAAGCTTTTGAAGTTTCTTCCTTAGGGTTAAAATTTTGTGTCCATGGAAAGTTACAGAACAAATGTTGTCCCCCATTATATTGAAGATAACCAAACCATTTTGAAAGAACAGAGCAAAAATCTTCATAAAGATCACAACGAATTAAAAGATGTACTGCAAGCAAGCCGATTAAACAACGTCCTTTGATGACCAACTGTTTTGAAAGTAATTTTCTCAGTTCGTGTAAGCTTGGTGCACCATAGGAAAGCTTCATAATCATGGCTTGATGAAGTCCCTCTTCAACGGCATACTCATCTAATTCCTTAAAAGTAAATTGGACCGTTGGTTCCCTGTGTATTAATTGAATAGGTTTCAAGATTGTTTTGGTCAGTGCCGTAGGATTATAATTCATTAGAAACGCATATGTATTGTTAAGCTTTGACTCTCCCACAGTTTGAGACTGGGGAGAGGCAGCGACAACTATGAGAGGCTTCTAAGTCACCATACCGTGAAAAGTATAAATGAGATCGAAGAGTATATAAATGAGAAATATGAAAGTCTTAAACCAAAATTTGAAAAAATATATGAAAGTATAAATTTGGTTAACTTAATTTGAAAAATATACCTATTTTTTTTTAAATCAATAGAATTCAGTTTGTTTTTATCAAAAAAAAAAAAAAACTTGAAGAGTATAAATGAGAAATATGAAAGACTTAAACCAATAAGCACCAATGATCTAGTGGTAGAATAATATCTTATTACCACATTAAAGACGGAGATTCACATTTTAATAGTTATATAATTTAAAATTGATCGAGTTTGATTGGTTTTTCATTTTTTTTAATCGTGTGTTGAAAAAATGATTAATTTTATATATTTAAAAGACCAATTGATTCATATGAATTTTTGGACTGATGAGCACTTTCCCAAAACCAATTTTTGTCGATTTTTTCCTAAAATAATCAACTACTAATATTTGAAAGTGAGATCTCGGGATCTTCAACCCATTTCATTAACCAAACCCACCCTTGGCTGCATTGACATAATTGATCGATTCAATTTAATACTTCTATGCTATGTACACATAATTGATCCATTCAATTTAATACATTCAATTATTCTCGGTGCACAATACACATACTTAAACAAACAGAAAAAAGAGAGGAAGAACTATAGAGGAGACATTGACATTTATATATATTTCACAACAAAACATCAAAATTCTTCATTGTTTCTATAATCTATAGCAATTAAATATAGATTTTCCTTTTTCTCCGCGGTTAATCCATGCGTTTCAGTTATATCCAAATCTTTCGAATTAGTTCCATTAGGAAGTTCCCATTCAAAGTGGTAAAGTAACTGAGCTAAATGATGTATAACATTAGCAACACCAAGTAACAACCCTGGACACACCCTTCGTCCTGAACCAAATGGAATAAACTCAAAATGATTTCCCATAAAGTCAATAGAAGAGTTCTCAGATCTTTCTGGTATAAAGTTTTTAGAATCATCCCAACTTTCAGGATCTCTTGCGAGTGCCCATGCATTGACTAGTACTCGAGCCTTTAGAGGTATGGTGTATCCATCTATAACTGTTTGCTCCCTACATTCCCTAGATCCTAGAAGAGGAGCTGGCGTATGTAGCCTTAATGTTTCCTTAATCACCGACTTTAGCTATGTCAAGTTTTCAACTTCTTCTTCACTAAAATTTTGTTTTCCTTTAAAAACTCGTCTCACTTCACTTTGAGCCTTGATCATAAAATTCGGGTTCTTTATCATTTCTGATAATGCCCAAATAATAGTTGAAGATGAAGATCCAGTTCCTCCTAGGAATATGTCCTACATCAACAACAAATAAAATAAATCCTAGAAAAGGGAAAGGAAACGCGAACAAAGATAAAGAAGGAGAGCAAACTTACAAAAATCACAGCTTTAATATGGTCATTTGTGATTGGATATTGAAGTTCCGCGTTCTCTTTCACCCTTAGCAAAACATCAACCAAATCTTCGTCACCAAACTCACCATTTCCCTTCTTCCCAGCTGCTTTATTTTCGATATGTTCATTCAGGATCTCCTCCATAACTGCATCAACCTTGTTATGGACGTTCACCATTCTAGTTTTCTCATCTCTTAAGTTGTGAAGTAACTTCCATGAAGGGTACAAATCAACCATAAAAAATCTTGCTGCTAATAACAGTACTTCCTTCAAAGTTGTTAAGAACTCGCCTCGATCTTTGCATACTTTTCCAAAGGCTGATCTACAAATGATACAATTAGTAAACAGAAAAATCTTTTTTGTCATGTTTACTGGAGAACCCCTCATGGAACGAATTGATGAAATGAGACTCGTAAGCTCATCTTCTCGAATTGCACTAAATAACTTGATCATCTTTATACTAAAAAGTTCTAAAGTACAAATTTTACGCATTTGTCTCCAGTAGTCGCCGTATGGACTAAATGCAATGTCTATACTACTGTAAAATATGATGTCTGTGGATGTAAGTTGTGGTCTACAAGCAAAGGCGTGATCATGAGTTCTTAAAATTTCTTTGGCGATAGTAGTTAATGATATGACCACGGTAGGAACTTCCCCGAGTTGCAAGTACATAAGAGGGCCATACCTTTGAGATAATTTTCTAAAAATATGATGTGGCAACCCTCCTCCGATTAAGTGATGAAGATTTCTAATGAGGGGAAATCTCCATGGACCTGGAGGCAATCTAAATTGTTTTTCGTTTAGAATTTTTGGTTTTCTCCATTTTTTAACTATAAGTATGAGGGAGGACAATAAGAGAATCAATAAAACTAAATTGGAAAGAAAAGAGTTAAACATCTCCATTGAAAAGTAAGGAAAGAGAAAGAAGCTTATAATATTACATTTGATCTACTATAGCTGCTTTTATAATGACTTAATAATTATTCAAATGACCTTATAAATAAATGACAAAAAATTGGCCAAAATAGTCCTTAAGGTATATGTCACGATCCGATTTCTCGAGTCATGATGACACCTATTATACCCAACCAGTAGGTAAGCCAACCCATAACCCAGAACATCAAGCAATGAGCGAAAGGGCATAAACTAGCGAAAATAATAATCTAAACCAGAATAACAAGGCGGAAGCAACCCAAAATAAATATATACAGAAATCCCTTCCAGAACCTGGAAGTCACTAGTACAGAGCTATCTAATAAAGAGTACAAGTCCCAAAAGTGGACCACAACAGAGCGTGTCTCAAAGGCAACAGAACTAGCTAAAACAAAAGAAGGAGACAGAACAAACCCCAAAACGCCAAGTGCTCGCCCTTGTCTCCGAATCACAGCTGCAAAAGAAGGCTGTAACTAATCACCGCTGGTAACTGGTACTGGGACCTGCATCACAAAATAGATGCAGAGCGTACATGAGTACCAACACAACAGGTACTCAGTAGGCATCATAGGCCGACTGAGCAAAAAGGGTAAAAACAATAAGAAAGGATATAATCTAGACTCAGAGAGGTCAAAACGGATAAGAAAAGAAAGCACACGAGCATACCAAAAACAAACTAAGTACAACTAGACTAAACCTAACTGGATCCCCATAAGCCCAGAAGGTACACTCGTGCACAAGCTCAAATAAAACCTGAACGAACCCCCATAAGCCCGACAGGTACACGGAAAAGCTAAGTCTACTGAGAAAGAAGAAAATCGGGCTTCCAGCCCAAATTAACTAAGATAATCCATTAGACTTTACCCAGCCAGCAGTGCACTCCCAGCCCAGCTAGAAAGAGTGACCCTAGGGGAACCCAACCAAACAGTCCATTCCCAGCCCAGCTAGAAAGAGGGACCCGCGAGTGAGGTAGATATCGCGAGTCGTCCTACCATGCAGTCAACTCCTAGCTCAGCTAGAAAGAGCGACCTGAGGACACCCAACTAGCAGCACACTCCCAGCCCAACTAGAAAGAGAGGCCCGGGGGCGATCGCCGATATCACCAAGTCTACCCAGCCAGCGATACGTTCCCAGCCCAGCTAAAAAGAATGACCCCGGGGGTGATGGTATCTCCAATAGGATTCAATCCAACAACAACCACTGTGGAACGCCGTCCACTCTAAGATATCACATAAAAGGCTCCAATCCTATACTATCTCCATCCCACGCCTCAAGTGATGCACCAAACCTTCGAAAATGCGTCGGAATCGCAGAATGAGAGGGAGAAGATACAGAAGTGCAGCAAGTAGCGATAACGCCTAATCTAAGGCTCAAACTATCAGACTCAAGTCTGCTATTCCAGTCTACAAGGAGCTAAGTCATCCGAACGATGTCGACAGCAAGTCAAGGCTATCCAGCCCACACAGGTCATAAGTTTGAGGCAATGCTAGCCTAACCTAGAATAAAGACATCGTGCTTACGGTTAAGGATGAACAAGGCATGCAATACATAGCATACAAGCATACAATAACATTTAGCACATAAGCATGCAACTCTACTAAACCGGTTAACATGATACTATACCCGAAATGTGGCCAATCGATCATAATATGAGGTATCTAATCAAAGTAAGATAGTAAACTGGTACCCACCCCCAATTCACTCCAATCGACATGCTTTTACACAATTAAGCTCAATCTAAAAGAAAGAAAGTCATAACCTACCTTAAGGCCGATCGCGCGCTCTCCAATCACTTTACTGGAGCTTTCACTTTCCGAACAGTCTCGAAACGCTGCCCCGCTATCAAAAATAGAGTCACAATGTTACTACGGTCATTTAGACACCAAAATCACAACAAACGAAAACGGGTCAATTTTGGAGTCAAAATGGGAATCGTGGGACCCGCACCAAACTGTCCGAATTTGACTCCAATACACAACCCAAACCAACGCCAGATGCGTAACAATAAACCGTGAAGCCCTCGCCCTCAACTGGAAGAGTCAATATAGGAGTGATGGTCAATAACTCCTTGAGCCTAAAAAAGGTCGCCTCACACTCCTTTGACCAAACAAAGGGAATATCAACACGAGTCAACCGGGTCAGAGGTGCTGCCAAGGTAGAGAAACCCTTCACAAATCGTCGGTAGTAGCCTGCTAGTCTGACGAAGCTCCGAATCTTAGTAACTGAGGTGGGCCTAGCCCAATCACGAATAGCCTCAATCTTCACTGGATCTACCATAATGCCCTCCTTGGATACAACATGCCCCAAGAACGCTACAGAGTCTAACCAAAATTGCACTTTGAGAACTTGGCATAAAGCCGCTGATCTCTTAAAGTCTGGAGCACAACTCTCAAATGCTGTTCATGATCACCCTTACTCCGCGAGTATATCAAAATGTCATCAATGAAGACTATGAAGAAGGAATCAAGATAAGGCCTGAACACACGCGTCATCAAGTCCATAAAGGCGGTAGGGGCATTAGTCAACCCAAATGACATCACCAAGAATTCATAATGGCCATAACGGGTCCTAAATGCAGTCTTAGGGATGTCCGCTGCCCTAATCCTCAACTGGTGGTAACCGGACCTCAAATCAATCTTAGAGAACACTGAAGCTCCATGTAGCTGGTCAAATAGGTCATCAATCCTAGGTAGAGGATATTGATTCTTCACTGTCACCTTATTCAACTGTCTATAGTCAATGCACATGAGCATAGTACCGTCCTTCTTCTTAACAAAAAGAACGGGAGCGCCCCCAATGTGATACACTAGGTCTGATAAATCCCTTACCCAAGAGATCCTGAAGTTGAACACTGAGCTCCTTGAGCTCTGCAGGAGCCATTCGATATGGCAGAATAGAAATAGGCCGAGTACTTGGCTCAAGCTCAATCGGAAAATTAATATCACGCTCTAGGGGTAGGACAAGTAGGTCAGTAGGAAACACATCTAAGAAGTCACGAACAACAGGAGCTGACTCAACCGGAGAAACCTCCCTACTCACATCACGCACATAGGCCAAATATGATAAGTATCCACTAGCCACTAGCCTCTTAGCCCGAATGAAAGAGATAACCCCAACTGGTGTGCTACCACGAGATCCCTGCCACACCACCGAAGGAATACCAGGAATGGCTAAGGTAACAGTCTTAGAAAAGCAATGTAAAATAGCGCGATAAGGGAATAACCAGTCCATGCCTAGAATAACATCGAAATTAACTATGTCAAGCAATATAAGGTCAGCCCGGGTGTCACACCCCTGGATAGTAACTAAGGAAGATCAAAATACCTGATCCACTACTAAACACTCACCCACGGTGGTCGACACACACAACGACGCTACCAGAGGCTCAGACATCAGACTCAATCGAGAGACATAGTAAACAGAAACATACGAAAAAGTAGAGTCTGAAAGCCAAGGCGGGCTGCTGGCATAAAAGAATAATACCTATCATCACATCGTCTGATGCCTCAGCCTCCGCCCTCGATGGAGCTGCGTAGAAATGGCTATGTCTGCCTCTGCCCTAACCATCAAACCTACCACCTGACCTGCCTCCTCGGGGACCACCCCGTATACCCTGTTGACCACTTCTACAGTCCTGACCCTGGCCACGACCTCTAGCTGGAGGTGTTGGTAAAGCTGGGGGAGCTGCATGAGGAGCGGGAGCAATCCGACTATACTGAGGGCAGTTCCTGGCCTAATGACCCATCTCACCATACTCATAGCAAGCCTGTCGAGGGCGACTCCCAGAAGAACGACTATCATGGCCTGAAGAACCCGACTGAAACACCTCGCTTCCTTGACTTGAACTAGCCTCACTCCGACCACCATGTGATGCCTGATGAGAGGCCTATGTAGGTCTGCTAGACTGACCCTGTCGAAACCGTCGTCCGGCCCTGTCATGATAATCTCTAGACCTGGGGCGGGAGTTACTGTAGTTGCCCTCATGCCTAGCCCTCTTCTAGCTGCCCCCTTGGGCCTCGCGACGAAGATGCTCCATAGTACTAACATGTCAACTACGTCTAAAAAAGATCGACCCGCAAAAACTAAGGACTGGGTCTTAAGCCGAAGCTGCAATCTCAACCCATAAACAAAGCACCTAACTTTCTTCTCCTCTGTAGGTGATATCATCTCGGCATAACGGGAGAGCTCATGGAACATAGTCTCGTACTCCGCCATCGACATGGAACCCTGCTCCAATCTACAGAACTGATCCCTGAGGCGGTCTCTGACGCTACGAGGAATAAACTTGGCCAAGAAGGCCTCAAAAAACTCATCCCATGATACTGGTAGAGATCCAACTGGCCTGGTCTGAATAAATGTGCGCCACCACTGCCTGGCTGGCCCATCTAGCTGGTAAGCAATGAAGTCGGCCCCTCTAGACTCCACAAGGCCCAAAGTGCGAAGCCTCTCACGGCAAGTAGTAAGAAACTCGTGGGCATCCTCACCCACAGCCCCAGAAAACCTCGGTGGTGTCAACTTGAGAAACACACCAAGCATCTTCTGGTCCTTAAGCGGCATAAGTGTGTCCGCTGGCAAGGGTTGTACTCCCTCAAGTGGTACCTGGACCTGAGATGCCCTCACTGCAGGCTGATCCTGCGGTACTAGTGCTGGTGTAGCTGGGGCGGGTTATTGCTTATGCGTCGAGGCAGCTTAAGATTCATGAGCGCAATTACCCCACCCTTGACTTAGAGTTGGCTGCGGTAATTTTCGCACTTAAGATTTGGAGGCACTACTTGTATGGAGTTCGATGTGAGATCTATACCGATCACAGGAGTCTTCAGTACATCATGAGCCAGAGGGACCTTAAATCGAGGCAGCGTCGTTGGATTGAGCTCCTGAAGGACTATGACCTCTCTATTCTCTATCATCCGGGCAAGGCAAATGTGGTAGCAGTCGCGTTGAGCCGAAATGCGGTGAGTATGGGTAGTCTAGCCTTCTTATCTGTCGAGGAGCGACCCTTGGCTATGGACATTCAGTTCTTATCCAATAGCATGGTTCGGTTGGATATATCAGATTCTAGACGTGTCTTGGACCATATAGGAGTTCAGTCTTCCTTGCTTGATAGGATCCATGGTTGTCAGTTTGAGGATGAGACCTTGGTGGCCCTTAGAGATCGAGTGTTAGCGGGTGATGGTGGTTAGGCTACCTTAGATCCTGATGGAGTGTTGAGATTCGTCGGCCGCATCTGTGTTTCGAGAGTTGGGGATATGATACAGTTGATACTTTGTGAGGGCCATGAGTCTAGATACTCTATCCATTCAGACACAGCGAAAATGTATCGTGATTTGAGGCATCATTACTGGTGGAGTGGCATGAAGAGAAATATTGCTGAATTTGTTTCCCGTTGCTTGTGCTGCCAGCAGGTAAAGGCCGAGCATTTGAGGCCTGGTGGTGAGTTTCAGAGATTACCCATTCCGGAGTGGAAGTCAGAGCGTATCACTATGGACTTCATTGTGGAGTTGCCTCAGACTTCTAGAGGTGTTGACAACATTTGGGTCATCGTTGATCAATTGACCAAGTCAGCACATTTCCTTCCTGTTCAGTTTTCATTTAGCGCCGAGAGGTTGGCTCGTATTTACATTCGGGAGGTGGTTCAACTTCATGGGGTGCCAGTTTCTATTATATCAGATCAGGGTTCTCAGTTCACGTCCAGCTTTTGGAGGACCTTTCAGGATGAGTTGGGCACTCGGGTTGACCTTAGCACAACTTTCCACCCGCAGACGAATGGTTAGTCGGACCGTACTATTCAGGTCCTTGAGGATATGTTGCGGGCCTGTGTTATGGATTTTGGAGGTCAGTGGGACCAGTTCTTACCTTTGGCGGAGTTTGCGTATAACAACAGCTACTACTCTAGTATTCAGATGGCCCCATTCAAGGCATTATATGGTAGGCGTTGTCGCTCTCCAGTTGGTTGGTTTTAGTCTACAGAGCCTAGGCCACGTGGTACAGATTTGCTTCAGGAGGCCCTGTATCAGGTGAGGGTGATTCAGGATAGGCTCAGGACGGCTCAGAGTAGGCACCAGAGTTATGCGGATCGGAGGCGCCGACCTTTGAGATTCTCCGTTGGCGATCAGGTATTTCTCCGTGTGTCGCCCATGAAGGGCGTGATGAGGTTTGGGAGGCGGGGGAAGCTTAGCCCCAGTTACATTGGGCCTTTTGAGATACTCCGGACAGTTGGGGAGGTTGCTTATGAGTTGGCCCTACCTCCAACATTCTCAGCCATCCACCCGATTTTCCATATCTCGATGTTGCGGCGGTATGTTCCTGATGAGTCCCATGTGCTCCAGTATGATGCAGTCGAGTTGGATGATTGTTTGACATTTGTAGAGGAGCCAATTGCCATTCTAGCCAGAGATGTGAAGAGATTGCGCTCGAGAGCCATTCCTGTTGTTTAGGTCCGTTGGAGGCATCGTCCAGTCGAGGAGGCTACCTGGGAGACCTAGCAGGAGATGCGAGAGCAGTTTCCCGGCTTGTTTGAGTCTTCAGGTACTTCTTGACCCTTACTTTCGCGGACGAAAGTTCTTTTTAGTAGTGGATATTGTAATGACCCTCTTGGTCATTTCTATGTCTTGCTTTCTATGTTTCGTTTAGAGCATTCCTATAGCGACCCCAAGTCATTTATGACTTACTGGGACTGACAGTTCGGTGACCTGGTTGTTCGTTTGGCCTTGGTGCTAGTTTTTGTGTTTTGGAGCATATGAACCTTGAACGATCATTTTCGATCAAAAGTTCAAGAAGATGACATCGGAATCCAATTTTGACGATTCCATCACCTCCGAAAGGGTCATTTTAGGCTAGTAGCATGGTCGCCATGACTCCCGAGGTTTTCAGTGTGAGTCGGTGCAATTAGGCGTTTTAACTTTAAGTTTAAGCCTAAGTTTGACTTTGGTTAACATTCTGAGTAAACGCGCTCGGATGAAAATTCCGTTAGTGCGGTTAGCTCCTGAATGTCGAGTTTGGTCTAGATTGACCCTTCTTTTGTGTCCCGAGGTTTTCGATATCTTTCCGAGCCCTTTTGTGGGTTTTGACTTAAAATGACTTTTGATGAAAGTGGGATCCACTTTTTATCGAGATGACCTCTGATAGAAATTTCGATTGTGTCGTTAAGTCCGAAATATCAAATTTGGTATGGTTGCATATCTCGTTTGCGTGCACGGGGTTTCGAACGAGATCAGAGTACCCCGTCGGAGTTTTTAGTTGTTGGAAAAATTGCAGAAAATCTGCAATATAATGCAGATTTTCAGCAATATTTCCCAAAACTTAAACCCTCATAACTCTCTCATCTCTCATCCGATTTAGGCGATTCGAAGTGTGGGAGCTTCGTATTTTCGGTGGCTTCGCTGTAGGGTGTTCGAAAGTTGTTGGGTGCGCATAGTTCGAGGTAATTTCACGATAAAACCTGACTGCAGTACCTTTTTCGAGTCTTTGTTTTTGATATTTTTGTTTTGGTCGTATCTCACTCATTTTAGCTCGGTTTTGGGTGATTCAAAGTCCCACATGTTTAGAATTGTGATGACTTTGTCGTAGAGTGTTCAAGGAGTGCTGGGCACCTTTCGATTCTCATTTATTCCGAGTTTAGACTGCTGTTGTAGGGTTTTTTTTAGTGAATTAAAGTGTGGTTTCTTACTTGTTGGTTTTTGGTGTGTTTTGAGCCTCGGATTGTGTTCCATTTTGGAACACAAGTTTGGAGTACTGTTTAGGGTCTCTTGATGGAGTCAAATTCGGACAGTTTGGTGCGGGTCCCACGATTCCCATTTTGACTCCAAAATTGACCCTAAATAGCACTCCAAACTTGTGTTCCACAATCCGAGGCTCAAAACATAGCAAAAACGAACAAGCAAGAAACCACACTTTAATCCACTAAAAGAAACCCTACAGCAGCAGTCTAAACTAGGAATAAACGAGAATCGAAAGGTGCCCAGCACTCCTTGAATACTCTACGACGAAGTCACGACAATTCTCAACACGTGGGACTTCGAATCACCCAAAACCGAGCTAAAATGAGTGAGATACGACCAAAACAAAAATACCAAAAACAAAGACTCGAAAAAGGTACTGCAGTCGGGTTTTATCGCAAAATTACCTCGAACTACGCGCACCCAACAACTTTCGAACACCCTATATCGAAGCCTCCGAAAATACGAAGCTTCCGCACTTCGAATCGTCTAAATCGGATGGGAGATGAGAGAGTTATGAGGGTTTAAGTTTTGGGAAATATTGTTGAAAATCTGCATTATATTACAGATTTTCTGCAATTTTTTCAACAACTAAAAACTCCGACGGGGTACTCCGATCTCGTTCGGAACCCCGTGCATGCAAACGAGATATGCAACCATACCAAATTTGATATTTCGGACTCAACGGCGCAGTCGAAATTTCAATCGGAGGTCATCTCGATAAAAAGTGGATCCCACTTCCAAAAGTCATTTCAAGTCAAAACCCACAAAAGGGCTCGGAAAGATATCGAAAACCTCGGGACACAAAAGAAGGGTCAATCTAGACCAAACTCGACATTTCGGAGCTAACTGCACTGACAGAATTCTCATCCGAGCGCGTTTACTCAGAATGTTGACTAAAGTCAAACTTAGGCTTAAACTTAAAGTTAAAACGCCTAATTGCACTGACTTACCTGAAAACCTCGGGAGTCATGTCGACCATGCTACTAGCCTAAAATGACCCTTTCGGAGCTGATGAAATCGTCAGAATTGGATTCCGATGTCATCTTCTTGAACTTTTGATCGAAAATGATCGTTCAAGGTTCATAAGCTCCAAAACACAAAAACTAGCACCAAGACCAAACGAACGACCAGGTGACCGAACTGTCAGTCCCAGCAAGTCATAAATGACTTGTGGTCGCTATAGGAATGCTCTAAATGACACATAGAAAGCAAGACACATAAATGACCAAGAGGGTCATTACAATATATAAAACGATAAGTAATTATTATAAGGAAAATGTTTCATTTCAAAAGAATTATTAACTTTTGATCATGTACTAATGCAAGACGGCAAGATTATTGTGCTTATTTAATTCATGAGTTTGTCTATGTTATTTTATTTCTCCACTAATAACTTGGCGATTCATGTATCCTCTAATTAAATAGGGAAGACTTGTTTAATTTTGGGGAAACATTTCACACCATTAAAATAATTTCTTAGGACAATGCCCAACACAGTTCAAGTATTAATATATTATGATAGTAATATTTATCTAAATTTGAGTACTATTATTTTGCTAAATATTAAGTTATATTATTATTAATGATTTTTTCATTATTTCCCAATAATTATTTTGGCTCTAAGTCCTAAAACTAATTATTAAAGTAAAAAAAATGTTTTGTTAAATTTAATTGCGGATCTCTTAAAATTGACACATCATTTTCCCCTAAATCTTCTTTCTTTCATCATTAGCAGAGGTCAAGCTCCATCCTCAATCACGTGACCAATGAAGATTGTGGTGGAGTGGTAAGTAGTACTTCATTCTTAATCAAAGGTCTCAAGTTCGAGTCCTTTTAGATATGGAATCACCTTTGTTAGAGAGCGCGCTTTATCTCTAATGTAAAACTTCCTAACGCGAATCCAAATTTAATTTAAACTAAGCAAATCAAATCAAATAAAATGGCAAAACTGAACGGACAAAGGTGGACAGTAGAATCTAAAAAAAATCTTTCGAAATTTGAAGAGATTTTTGTGTCAAAAGAAGGTTTGGGTAATGGAAATAATTAGAATAAAGTACCAACAATTGGAAAATGATTGGTTGAGGGAGAAGGGGGAACACTCAGATAAGGATCTATCCAGATAACGACATTGATGAAGACCACAGAAGAGGTTTGGGCGTGTTTGGTATCTAGGAGAAAATGTTTTTCAATTTTCCTATATATATTTTTAATTGGTAAAAATGTTTAAAAAATAAATTAAAAAATATTTATCAAATATTATAAATTAATAAATAATAAAATTATTTATTTTTAAGATATCATTTTTTGTGAAAAAATATTTTCCTCCGTATCAAACACACGGGAGACTCAATGATTAGTGGATTTGATATTGTTCTTCAACCCATAGATTACAATAATTGTATGTATATATATAATATATATAATACAAACAAATCAACATTCGTCAAAATACTGATAAATTACATGAAAAAATATCTCCATATATATCATTAGTGGAATAGCTGACAAATCCACTCATAAATAATTTGAAGTGTATCTCATGAAATTGTTAAAGACAACAACGTTTATTAGCTAGAAAATTTATCATTTAAGTAGTTAATTCAAATTGTAGAATGTAATGAATTTACTTATTTGTCGAATTCTGGGCATGTGAAATGACGCCAAATAGTCTTATCACCTTTTACATTACACCTAATAATGCAATTAAAAAAATCGTCTATTGTGCAGTTGTTGCTCACTACTGATAGCTGCATATGGGATATTAAATAACAAATACACTATTCTTGAATATGACATGTACAATCATACAATAGATAATTAATTGTGTAGTTGTTGTAAACTAGTGAGTAGTATGATACTGTCTGTTTGGAGGTGAGGTATGTGGGTATTAAATACTACATAAGTAAATATCATGTTTGGTAGTTAATTAGTCCGATGGATTGAAGCAATCGTAAAACCAACAAATGCATATATCTTATTCTTCAAATGGATACACATACATAATTAAACTAAGCAAAAAAAATAGAAAATCAGAACAATTATTCTTCATCGTTTTTATGATCTATAGCAATTAAATACAGATCTTTTTGTCTTGCCGCACTTAATCCATGTGTTTCCGTCATATCCAAATCATTTGGATTAGTTCCATTTGGCAGTTTCCAGTCAAAGTGGTAGAGTAACTGAGCCAGAGGAAGTCCAACATTAGCTAAACCAAATGTCATTCCGGGACAAATCCTTCTTCCTGCACCAAATGGAATAAACTCAAAGTGAATTCCAATAAAATCAACTGAAGAATTCTCAAATCTCTTTGGTATAAAATTATCAGGATCATGCCAAGTTTCGGGATCTCTTCCAATTGCCCATGCATTGACCAATACTCTAGTGTTAAGAGGTATGGTATATCCATCAATAACTGTTTCTTCCCTGCATTCTTTAGGTGCTAGAAGAGGAACTGGAGCATGAAGCCTTAACGTCTCCTTAATCACTAAATTTAAATATGTCAAGTTTTCGATATCTTTTTCATCATAATTTTTCTTTCCCTTAAAAAACTCGTCTCACTTCACTTTGGGCCTTCGCCATGATATGTGGGTTCTTCATCATTTCTGTAAATGCCCAAATAATAACTGTAAATGAAGTCTCACTTCCAGCCAGAAAGATATCCTGCAGCATCAACCAAGCAATGCAATGCAAATTATAATTAAGTGAAGTTTAATAATTTGTGCGTGTTTTTAAGAAAGGGAGAAAACTTACAAAAATCACAGCTTTAATGTTTTCATTTGCGATTGGAAATTGAAGTTGGGAGTTCTCTTTCACCCTTAAGAAAACATCAACCAAATCTTCGTCTCCAAATTCACCATTTCCCTTTTTCCCAGCTGCTTTATTTTCGATATGCTCATTCAGAATTTCCTCCATAACTGCATCAACTTTCTTATGGGCATTCACCATTCTAGTTTTCTCACCTCTTAGGTTGTGAAGTAATTTCCAAGAAGGGAACAAATCACTCACAAAAAATCCTGCTCCTAATAACAGTACTTCCTTCAAAATTGTTAAGAATTCGTCTCAATTTTTGCATATTTTTCCAAAGGCTGATCTACAAATGATATAGTTGGAAAACAGAAAAATAATTTGTGTCATGTTGATTGTATTACCCATCGTGGAACGAATTGATGAAATAAGACTTGAAAGTTCATCCTCTCGAATTGCACCATATGACTTAACCATCTTCGTACTAAGAAGTTCTAAAGTACAAATTTTACACATTTGTCTCCAGTAATCACCATATTGACTGAATGCAATATCTTTATTGTTGTAAAATATGATGTTTGTAGATGTAAGTTGTGGCCTATTAACAAAGGCGAGATTATGAGTTTTTAGAACTTGTTTTGCCATACTAGGTGATGATATGACCACGGTAGGAACTTGGCCCATTTGCAAATACATAAGAGGTCCATATCTTTGCGATAAATTTCTAAGAACGCGATGTGGAAGTCCTCCTCCGATCAAGTGATGCAGACTTCCAATAATGGGAAGTTTCCATGGACCTGGAGGCAATTTATTTTGTTTTTTATTTCTCCATTGTCTAATTACAACAAAAAGGGAGGACAAGAAGAGAAGCAATGAAGCTAAGGAGTAATTAATCTCCATTGAAAGGAATAAGGACTATTAATGAATGAGAAATTTAGTTTAAATTAAAGAAGAAAAATTGTATTTCAAACAGAGGCGAATCTAGAATTTTTCAAACATGGGTGCACCCAGAAAAATGTATTAAGTGGGAATTGATCCGAACATGGATGCATCAAGAAAAATGTATTAAGTGGGAATTGATTCTTCATCCTCAAGGTAAAAAACTCAACATTTAACCATGTGGACCAGATAGACTTCTTATAGCACGGGTGCAAGAATATAATAATATACAACTTTTAGAAAATATATACATAAAATATTTAGTTTTACGAAGAGACCACGGGTTCCGGTGCCCTATTTTTTAGGTTTAGATTCGCTGATTCCAAACGTCTTATTATATAAAGAAGATGAGAACAGATACCGAAGACCTCCTTTGTTTGAATTTTGTATTTATTAGCTTTTAAATAAAGATAACAAGTCGTCTTTAATTATTTAAATTCAGTCATCTTAATTTTAATGAAATTGAGTCATGTTAAGTCGTCTTAACTAAGCAGATTATTTTATTAATTCTGAAAGCGAGGAGCTGAAGTAATGTTAAGAAATTGTGTCATGCACTTAATTGAAGTTGGTTTATCTGAAGTTGATTATTTTGATAAATATCTGATAAATACACCTACAAGTGGAGAATAGCTTGCCTATCCCCAGCCCTAGTTAGGGGTGGGCATATAATAAAGAATTATGATTTCGGCTTTTAAAAAATATTTCAAATTATATCATAGCTAACATCTTATGTATATAAACAAGAGGGAGTTACTCGAATGCTAAACATCTCTCACTTTTTATTCTAAAATTGAAAATTAGAATCACCGAGGAAAAAAAAAACCTTTTTTTTAGCAAGGCCATATGTGTCAAACAACCTTAGTTGCGCGGACTCTTCACTTTTTGATGCCGCACCCGTCTCGGATTCTTCAAAAATACACTACTTTTGGCGAATCCGACACACACCCGTTGGCATTTTTGAAGAGTCCGAGCAACATAGCAAACAACAATTAATCACCAGAATTTACCTCCAATGACTCGAGTGAAGTTTGTTATACCCAAAAGGAATTCAATTTTACTCAATTCAATCTTTGACTAAAAAACCTGAACTCCAAAGTTTTAATTCCTAGGTTTTAGATAAAATCTCATTTTTTTGGTGTTTTTATATAATGCTCGTGGTTCATACACCTATTTTGAAGTAACATATAAAAATGGGGTGAGACATTATCACAAAAATCCAAATAGTGTTTATTATCTCAGAAATTAGCTAGTTTTTAAGATTGTAATGGATAATAGTGATAATTATGATGATGGTTATTGTTGATGGTGATTGATAATTTATAATGGTTGCTGATGGTGGTGGTTGTCTGTAGCGATTAGTGTTTATTGCACCAATGTAAATTAGTGGTGATGATTTTAAATAGTGGCTAGTGATGGTACCGAAGGCTAACTGTGGTGATTGGTGGCGACAGAAGCAAGGGCGTATCTAGAAGGGGTGATGTGGCTTCACGTGAACCTATGCTCCCTTCTCTAGATCATATATAATAGTGTTATATTTTAAAAACAATATAATTTACATATAGAGGTGTGAATCCACGTTCAAAGTATCATATAATAATATGATGATGATTGGTGCACCTCTCTAAGTGAGGATAAAAATTTAAATCTTATATCTATCTTGTCTTTTTGAGTAAAATCTCTCTAAGTGGTTATCGGTTACACTTTTGGCGTCTCAACTAATTTTTCTTTTGTTTTTTGTCTTTAATCTTTCAAAATTTTCAAGTGTGTTATATTAAAAATTCATAAAAATTTAGCACTGTAAAATTTTTATATAATTAAATCAAATGTGTATATTAAAATTTAAAACTAGTAATATTATATATTTTGGACCTATAATTTTTAAAATTTAATGGTTCATATTAATAATCTAAAATTCAAACCGATCAAATTTATATTTAAGATGCATTTTTTTGGTAATCGTGCACCCATCTTGCGAAAATCTTGGATAGAAATAGTTGATGAGGATGGTGGTTGTAGGTGGTGGGAGTTGATATTGGTGGATAGTGGTTGTTAGTAGTGAAGAGCCATTTTTATAGAAATTCTTGAACTGACATATTAGTGATATTAAGATTTTGTTATATACTCCCTCTGTTCAATTATACTTGTCACTTATTCCTAAAATAGATTTTCATTTTTATTTGTCACTTTTGACATATCAAGAACAGACGATTATATTTTTCCATGTTTTACCCTCGGCATTAAATACTCTTTCTCCAAATCATCTTTTAAGACTTAATACTAAACATCATTTAATAGGGATAGTTTAGTAAAATACCTATATCAATAATTGTTTTCTTAATGGGTGTGTCAAGTCAAACAATGACAACTAAAAATGAACGGAGGGAGTATCTAAATCATTCAAATTCATCAGGTGAACAAAATTTTAAAAAACAAATTTATTCATTGAGAACAATTTATACATCCGTGATTGGGGTTGAAAATTGTGTTTGGAGCGCATGTAAAAATCATATTTAATCTCAGTCACGTGTCTGAAGTTTTTTTGTCAATTTTTTTGGTTCTTCGAGTTTCAATAATTCAACACTCAAATCTACTCCAAACAAGCTTTGATTTGAAACATAGATTCCATATATCATAAAGAACAAAGTTTAATGCTTAATTGTGAAATAATGACAAAATATAACAAATTCATTTAGCACTCATTTTAAAAAAATTCATTTATAAGTCATACATGATTTTAAGTTTTTTTTTTTGTTTGAAAAACAACTCTCGATCATTAATTTGTCAAATAATGACAAATCTAACCAACTGGACTCTCGATCATTAGTTTCATTTGAATTTTTTATTTATTACTGCACTCGGTACATATATGACTGGAACATTTGTTAAAATTGAATAAATTCAGTTTTATATGTCTAAATGCAGAAGCAAAACAAAAGCATGTGTTTTTGCTTGATAATTACCTAAATACTGAATAGTCATGATTTTTATTTTTTTTACTTAAATAGGAAAACTAAAACAGGCACCTCATGAAATTTTTAGTATATTAAAAACCAAAGGCATAAAGATTTCCATTGACTAGTAAGGAAAGGAAAAGTAGCTTTAATTTGATGGATATTGCATAGTAGCTTTTAGCCACTTTTATAATGGTCCAATACCCAGACAATTATGAATGTCGTTATTGAAAAAATTATATTTTCACTCAACTTATTGTGTATGGTCTGATTTCTAATTTAAAAGCAAATAAATTCCAATTTTAAAATTTCATATTTCCATCTTGTCACTCAACGCTTCACCCTAAATTCTTTTTATTTCTTGGAAGTTGAAGAAGAAAAGTAGTCTTCCATCATATTATGCCTAGAGGATTGTAGGTCACAATTTATAACCAATCAGAAGTACTGCTTTTTTTTAAAATTTTTTATCACCATATGGTGGTGAGACCTCTATATTGATGAATAAAATTACAAAGCTAAGGAGAGCTTAAGCTCGGCCCATTATTCAAGTAGCTGCTTTGCAAAAATTAAGGAATCAACAAAAACTATACAAGTTTTGCACAAATTTATAAGTCCAGCGTAATAGATAAAATTAACTATAACATCTCAAGTGGATCAGTTATATACAAAATAATTTTTCCTCTGCTTATGCCTTAGGGACTCCATTTGTATGAGATCAAGTTTGTAAGGTCCGATGGCTATCGATGGTAGGTGAGCCTGTGCAAAAATAAACCACTCCTCATTTGTAATACTCCATTTTGCCAAGACATCTGCAACTTGGTTGGCCTCCCTATAGCAATGTCCAACCTCACAAGTAATAGTACTTGAGATATTTTGAATACAAGTAATGATATTCTTCATTTGCCAATGGATATTGTAATTACCTTTGATCATCTCAACAACTATCTTTGAATCACATTCCAAGATTACATTGCTAAGCTCATGTTGAGAACACCATTCCAGACAATTTAAAGCAGCATTGGTTTCGACAATATTGGTAATATCCATGACAATACTTCGAGCAAAGGCTATGATAATTTTACCTCTATGATCTCTACAAATCCCTCCAGTTTCAGCTCTTCCAATGGCATCCATGCTTCCATCAGTATTAATCTACACCAAATTTTCAGGGGTTTTGATCCATTTAACCACACTACATTCAATTTTTTGGGAATAAAGTCAGTGATCTGTTGATAGATAACTCCCCACCTAGAGCTTTATTCTATATTAGTCTTTGCCCTAGACACCAACCATTTTAGATGAGATAGAATTTGATATTGAATCCTCTTTGTATAACATTTGTTTCTTCCATAAATTACTGAACATCTCGCTTTCCGTATCTCCCAACAAATTACAACAAAAGTAATTTGTAAAATAGTATAATGGAGTGAGATTTTTAGCTTGATCCACCATATTTTGACCATATACTTGATAAGTACTGGGTATACGCCCCAAGAAATTCCAACAGGATTTCTAAAAAAAATCATATATGTTTTGCAATTTTCTTCCCAATGAAGGTGTGGTGCATAATGTCTCTTTGGTCAATAGGAAAACAAAAACACATGGCATCACAGTATCACGACCGGGTTCCATCTTTATAGAAAAGCCAACGGAGAAAATTTTTGGGTCGGAGAACTTTTTCGTAGTAATTTGAAATTTTCCAACCTAGTCCAGATTTGAACGAAATTAGAGTCGTCGAGGTGTAGGGAAATCTGATAGCAATTGGGTGATTTAATTATGATTTTGATTACATGAGTAATTAGATAAGTCGTTAAGGAATTCGTACGACTTAACGAAATTGAAGTCGAGCGAGTAAAACTCCCTGAATCGATCTTAGCGTGAAGGGGATTTTCTGAGTGTTGTTGGTTAGAGGTGTGTTGTGAAATGTGGGTCTTGGAATTAATAAAATAGCTCACTCTTTCGTGCAAAACCCCTTTGTCGTTGGGTTTTGTCGCTCTGGCAGGATCGTGTAGCGGGGTGAGGGCGGTTGTGGCAGACCAGACGCGACTTAAAGTCATAAATAAACCCCTAAACGACTTTATTCTACACTTTTCAATTTTTAGAGCTAAGGAACGACCCAAGGCGACTCTTGACAGTTTTCCACCATTCTTGAGGCTAAAAGTAATCTTTTAACTTTCCGAATCCATTTTTCGATCCATCGAACGTAATCTAATGGGTAAATATCGATGAGGGAGGGTTTTGATCGAGAATTTATGGTGGGAACAACCCTAATTAGGATAATTGGGATATGGATATGATCTAGGGTTGTTAGAATTATTAGTAATTCGGGTAATTAGTGATTGTTTATTGATTACTGTATTATATTGATTATTTGTAGACCAAGAACAAGCGGAACGAATTCGGAAAGGGAAGGATCAAGTTTCTTAAGGTTTCAAGCTTGTTTCGAGGTAGGTGATGGTTGTTATTCTATGATTGTGTGATGTATGTTTGTTCTTGCTTCATTATGATACATGTATGTATATGAATATTGCATTATTCATCACACTTGTTGTAAATGAGATAGATGAATGATAGTTACCATGAAATCATGACTTAATTATATGATCTTGAGGATATACTTGTTATTGTGATTGTGGTGTGTTGAATGGATCGGTTGCCACGTTTCGGCATAACTAGCTTGGATCGGTTGCCACATTCCGGCATAATTATGGGATCGGTTGCCACGTTCTGACATAATCATTGGATCAGGTACCACGTTCCGGTATGCTAACTGTTTGGGTTTGGGTTCCATGAGTGGACCAATGACTTGTCATAATTGTGTATCTTGAAAAATGTGAAGTTGTTCGTTGTTCATAAATGTTGATAATATTGTATATGTTCGATATATGTATGTGATTATATTATTGTATTGACTAATGTATGTTACACTTAGTGGGATAGTCGCGTAATCCTACCAGTACACTGTGGTTGTGTACTGATACTGCACTTGCTCTTATTTTTGTTGAGTACAGGGCATCTTCAAGCGACTATTGATAGACCTCGCTTAGAAGATCAGTGATTGTTTTTGAAATCAAGGGTGAGCTAGTTCTTCCAGGTTGCCATGGGTTCTCTTTCGCCTATGTCCACCATTTCGGACTTAGACTTTTCTAGTTAATTGATTAGTTCATTAGTTGGGGTTGTATCCCTTCTTGTTTAGACTTGTTGAACTTTAGATGTTTTGGTACATTGACTTTCAGGTTCTAGGTTATTTCTTCCGCATTGTTTAGTTCGTTGTTAGACTTTTGTTGGAGTTTATGGGACTCCCTAATTATTTCCTTAGTATTTAACCTTTTTCCGTAACTTAAATGTTTTAGTTTTTGGTTCAGTTACTTGGTTTGGTTTGTAGTAGTGGTTTTTCCACCGGAGGGTTAGTGTGAGGGTCAATCACGACGGTCTAGGTCGTGACAAAGTTGGTATCAAAGCCTAGGTTCGTTGATCTCGATGTACCAAAATGGGTCTAGTAGAGTTTTGCGGAACAATACGGGGATGCCTTTACTTTTCTTCGAGAGGCTATAAGACTTTAGGAAATCTCTCAGTTTTCTCTTGTCTCATTTTGTGCTATGACTTGATTACAATTGGTATCTGGCGATTCAAATTGGTATCTAACCTCATTCACTCTTCTATCCACAGATGGTTAATACTAGATTCAACGGTGTCTGTCCGTAGAGGTTAATACTCCAGCTGAGGAATCTCTAGCGAGAGGTCGCGGTCGAGGCAAGGGTAGATGAAGAGCTAGGGTAGAGGCCGTGGAAGAGTAGTGCCTGTTGGGAATGGAGTTCCTGTTGAGAATGCTCATGTAAATGAGAACCCTCCTGCGCATCATGAAGAGATAGAGGAGAATGTTGGTGTTGAGAATGTTGAGAATGTGGGACAAGAGGAAGAGGTGCAGGCTGAGACTACCAATGTTCCTCCCATAGACCTAGTGTTAGCTCGACAGATCATGTCATTCTTGAAAGGGTTGGTTGGTCCTGGAGTGCTTCCTTCTATTCAAGCAACTCAAGCTCTTGCTAATCCCCCTGTTGCTAGCACTGCACCCAAGACAGGTGGAATGGGAGGTAATGATGCTTTCTTTCATCCTTTGTTGGGTTCTGTTATGACTGGTAATGAGCATGAAGTGTTGACGAAGTTTTTAAACTAAAGCCTCGTGTGTTTCTTAGTTCTGAGAATGAGGATGCTTATGAGTTCATCCTAGATTGCTATGAGAGGCTTCATAAGTTGGAAATTGTCCATCAGCATGAGGTTGAGTTTGTGTCCTTTCAACTTCAAGGTGAGGGTAAGCAGTAGTGGAGAGCTTATATGGAATGCAGATCTTCTACTTTACCTCTACTTAGTTGAACACAATTTCATGCTCTATTTTTGGAGAAATATGTGCCTAGGATTTTGAGCCAGTGGCGGACCCAGAATTTTCGTTCAGGGGGTTCGAAAAATAAAAGTATAAACGTGTAAATAAGCCAACAAATTTTCTTTTCAAGGAAGTAGTAGTATATAGTTTATAGGTACAAAAAGTTAGTTTCGTTACAAGAAATCCGAAACTAACATAAGTGATTACAGTGAAACAAAAAGTTAACCCTTTAAAATATGTCAAATCAATAATATAATATTATGGGAGATGATTTTAATATTTGAGTTTTGAGTGTTGGGGAAGAACAAGAAAGTGATTTAGAGAATTGGAAAGTGAAAAAGCTATTAGCTTTTAGGAATGGGAGTATGGGACCCTTGAATTTTTTGGGTTTAACACCACATTTTAGCACTTTTTATTTTTAAAAAAAAGCATGAAAATCGGAACTGAAACTAAAAAATAAAATAAAAATTGAAAGTTAAAAACTAAAAAATAAAACGCTAACCCAGGGATTCGATCCCTGGACGTCAGGCTTAATATTGAAGGGATCTGCCGCTGGGCTATCTCCTTCACCTTGTCATTGAGGGGGTTCAAAATATATATATCCACCTAAATCCAGAAAATTCACCTTATATATACAGTGTA